>JAZDUA010000018.1:875000-1115000 GCA_038098605.1 Gryllus longicercus | reverse complement strand
CTCTTACTTTTGAGCGATATAAATGCACACGTTCCGCTTGTGTTAGGATTAATCCATATACAGAACCTCTGGCTGTCTCCAACCGCACCGCCCCCCGTCAGCGCATCGAGAAGAGTGAGTGTACCTGCTTTGAGGGAAGGCGCCTTGGTAGAAAGACATGAGTGAGCTATTGCGCAGCCTATCCGACGTCAGCCCATAAGTTTGCGTCACAATATTAGCGAGAATTTTAAATGATGCCAGATACCAAAATTATATCATTATTACAAGTCATTGAAACATATTTGAAACATTTCTTTTAAATACTGTATCTTGTACATCTTCATCTTGTCATTTTTGGTTGGTCATCGTTGAAAATTGTCACTTTATGCGACTCTAAAATGTCTCTCAACACTTCTTGGTCTCTATGGAACATGGCGGCCTGCGACTGTTCTGACCTTTCAAACGATGTGCGCGTGCTTCGGTCACGTGGTTCGTGACGCAAAGCGGTGCCGCGCAGAACGAGCAAAAGTCGGTGCGCCGGAGTAGCTCGCCCACCACCTTCCACCGTGTGCGCATGCGCGCTGTTGCGGGGGTCGCGCGCAGCTTCGAGGGGAAGGCGCGCAGAGAGGGGCGCGCGGAGGGGATTCCCCGCCTTCAAACGCGCCGCGTAGTGCTCGCAGCTCCCTTCAGAGCGCGCCAACTCCGCCGCCAACTCGCTTAACGAACGCCTCCTTCCCGGAGGCCTTCGTGCGCCATCCGGGCCTCGGATGAGCTACGGGCGGGGGGGGGGGCAATGACCGCTGCGAAGCGCCCGCCAATCCAAGTGCACGGAAATGCATTGATTTACGTAACGTAGAGGATCGTGAGGGTAGGTCAAGAAACAAGTCAGTTTTTGAAACGTTTGCACTCTAAAGAAACTGACTTGTTTATTGACCTACCCTCACGATTATCTGTATTACCTTTTTAATACGAGGTCAAGATCAACAACTTGAACCTCAAATACAATAACAGAACAGATTATTTACATGCAATTTTGGAAGTTTTACAAAAGGCGGTCTGTGGTGTAATGGTCAGACTGCACACTTTTCACCGCTGGTGAACGGGTTCGATTCCAAGCCGTTCCAAATGGACTTTGTGGTGGACAAAGTGGGTTCGCTGCAGGTTTTCTCGGGGTGCTCCCGTTTTCCCTGCCCATTATGCACTCCACCGGATTGCCCTGTCAGTCATTCCCTACTCTATCGTATCATCAACTACTATTCCTCTAAGGATGTACGGATCGCAGCGGTGTCTAAGCGATAACCACGGAACGAGCCAGAACGGGTCGCGGCCTGGAGAACTAGAGACAGGGGAAATGGGGGGACGACCCCCCCCCCCCAGACCCCCAAGAGAGACGTAATGCTAGCCTCGACGAGGGGTACACTTTGAAGCTGACTCTTTGGAAGGGATGAGTTTAGAGGGTTTTTTTAAGTTTTACGAAGACGTCAAACAATTTAAACTTTTGTAATTATCGGAAAAAAGTGATTTTAAGAGAAGAAATTCTTGATTATGTGTATCATTTTAACAATTCCCTAAACACCGCCTTCCGGTTACCAATTCCCTTGTGATACTCTGCAATCCTTTCACCCCTTTACGACTATCTATCGCCTGTGTACCGCCATTTCGCCTAACGAGCCACTTAGTAATGCATGGAGCGCGCTTGCCAGTGTCAATCACGATAATGTTTCCCCCCGCGCGGCGTGGCGCTGGCGTAGCGGGCTGGGCCTGGTAATTGCCGCAGTACGGCGCGTCAATATCAATCCAAAAGCGCTTAACGCTCGCGAAGTAATAGGCGCGCGGGAGCCCTTTGAATCATAGACGAGGCGGCGGAAAGCGGCGAGGGCGCTGGGATCCAACGCCCCCTGGGAGCGACAGGCGATTTGTTTGTGGGGGCGAATTCCACGAAGAGGACAAAGCGGCAGGGTAAACGCCATGCCGATGAGTGCGCGAAAGACGTACCCGATGAAGATGGGGGCTGTGGTGGTTTATGTAACGCGTTAACATGAACTGTGCTAGGAAAATATTTCGAGATGGTTGTGCCGTAAATGTAATGCGTTGTGATGAACTGTGCAAGGAAGATTGTTCGAGATGGCGGCTGTGGTGGTAGATATAATGCGTTGTGATGAACTGTGCAAGGAATATATTTCGAGATGTCGGCTGTGGCGGTAGATGTAATGCGTTGTGATGAACTGTGCAAGGAAGATTGTTCGAGGTGCGGCTGTGGTGGTACGTGTAATGCGTTGGAATGTACGGTGCAAGGAAGAGAGTTCGGGATGGTTGAGCAGTAGATGTAATGGCTTGTGATGAACTGTGCAAGGAAGACATTTCGTAAAATAATAGTTATTTATGTAGCTAATGCAGTGAGCCTTCGAAAAAATATTTTTTCGGTCTTCTTTGAAAAATGTTTTGTTATTTTTGTTGTGATTCTGCAAATTTCAAATTATTCACCCTATCTCTTCGAGATAGACCCCGCTTCCCGGAAGGTGAAAGGGGACATTCAGTCTGTTTTAGAGCGGGTCGCCCCTAATACGTATTAATTGCTGCAGTACACTTTTCGGCGAGATTACTTTATGTCATTTACATACGGTATATTTGCACTTGTTAGAATGGGCTTAACAACAACTATCACGAAAAATCCAAGCGTTCCGTCTCTACGTGTAGCCGAACTCCGATCAACAAGCAGACGAATAATGTTTCGTACAATCAAAAGTGAAAAAGTGAAAAGGGACTGCGCAGGGTTCAGTCAGGAGGAGGGTTCAAGTGGCAGCCGCGTGAGCAATTCTGGACGGCAGCAGGTTCTTGTACGGCGGAAACAAAAGCCAGCGGCGAACGAGCTCCATCTCGGCGCGTGAATTATGAAGCGCCGCGGAAGGCGGCAGGGTTGCGGTGATGAGGTAGGGGTGTGGGGGGGGGCGAGCAACACTTTGCCAAGTCGCTTAGCGGCGCCGCGCCCACTCCCGTGGGTGCCCACGCGCAGCACCGCCCTCTCCATCGCCCGCGGGTGGTGGTTGTGGTGGTCGGACCACTCGGCTCGTCGCACTCCTCGGACAACACTCGTCACACCGTGACGTCCACCGTGCCTCTCCGATGCACCCGCCTGTGCTGCTGCTTTGCCGCCCCGCGTTCACACGCGTCTCTCCGCAAAACGCATCGTTCCCTCCCCAGCTCTCATCCCTCCCCGCTACTCTCCTTGTCACCTCTCCACCCTCCCCCACCTTCCGCACTATCGCTGCCACTTACCCCGATATTCGAGGCCAAGAATAAAGAGAACCAATTATTTTCCCTAGATCGAGTAAAGCCACACGTATAGCGACTCGTTAAGAACAACCGCAACAATTAAGTAAAATCGAAAGATGAAGTATGAATCCTATTCCAAGAAAAGTATTTTTTAAATACTTTTTATAACAATATATTATTTCGAAAATTGTTGAAAGAAGCGCGGAACATATAACTTGGCTGGGAATAAATGGGGCCCTCTGCTTCGTTTACAAACCTAAATCGCGTCCGTTATTTGCTTTGTAACGTCCTCATGGCGTTGACAGCAAAATCTGCCTCCTTGAGGAGTTACCGCTCGCAGCAGCGCGAAGCGGAGTTGTCCGCGTCAAGCGCGATGCGATCAGGCGCGCCGCCGCTCCGAGAGGGGAGGCCGCTGCTGGCACCTCCAGTCGAAGAACGCATCGCGGGCGGCGCGGCGACCCTCTTCTCTGTCAGCCGCTGCGACTGCTGCACACTCAGCGCCCGCGCCCGCGCCCACGCCCACGCCCACGCCCACGCCCCTGCCCCCCCGCCCCGATGGGGCACAGCGGACGCAGCACTTCGGTACAGTTACTAACACAATGCGCTGCGATTGCTATATTCCTTCCTCCTTCCTCCTTCCTCCTTCCTCCTTCCTCCTTCCTCCTTCCTCCTTCCTCCTTCCTCCTTCCTCCTTCCTCCTTCCTCCTTCCTCCTTCCTCCTTCCTCCTTCCTCCTTCCTCCTTCCTCCTTCCTCCTTCCTCCTTCCTCCTTCCTCCTTCCTCCTTCCTCCTTCCTCCTTCCTCCTTCCTCCTTCCTCCTTCCTCCTTCCTCCTTCCTCCTTCCTCCTTCCTCCTTCCTCCTTCCTCCTTCCTCCTTCCTCCTTCCTCCTCTCCCCTTCATTCTTCTCAATCTCTTACTTCCCCTATTCTCATCTATTCCTCATTTCCCTTCGATTTTCTGTTTCACCCCTTCCCTGCGTGAGTATCAATACTTTTTCCCCATTTGTTACCACCTTTTCTTTCTTGTGTGCAAGGGGGACGATGATGCGGGAAGGGACGGATGCGAGAGTAATGTTTTTGGAGCAACAACAACAACAACAACAACAACAATAATAGTAATAATAATAGTAATAATAGTAATAATAATAATAGTAATAATAATAATAGTAATAATAATAATAGTAATAATAATAATAATAATAATAATAATAATAATAATAATAATAATAATAATAATAATAATAGTAATAATAATAATAATAATATTTAAAATAAATATCGTCTTTATTGGTGGCGATGCTCAGGCCATTAGACCTGTTCTTCCGCCTAACTACAAGTAATGGTAGAATGAAAGTCATAGGTAATGAGTTAACCACTCGTCTTCCTTGCCCTCCTCGTTCTCCTTTTGTAGCCCTCATCGCCTTTGTGATACTCAGACGCCACGCCACAAACGACAACCCCAATTTAAGGACGACGATGGTGTAGCGCAAACAAACATACCATTATTTGTAAATAATGTTTATTGAAAATTCAATAAATACATAAGTTTAATAAAATGCAATTAGGTGATTTTTCATCTCAGCCTGTGGATTTAATTGCGAAGAAGTGTGATAAAAATTACTCCAGGACTTCGACCTCGAAAATAAGATTTTAAGACGCTAGGACGCAACGTTCTCAAGTTTTGGGTGATCGATGTCAAGAAACCAACTGCTCGATAGCTCGTGTGTTCAGGGGTTGGATTTGAACCTACCTTATTCAGTCGCGTTTTGCAATAAATATTAATATTTATGAAGTGAAAATGAAATTCTCACCTCTCTGTAAAATTGTCTTTCCTATCGGCACTTCGTTTGTTGACAGCGGTTGAGTGTGCGAGTCACACCCAGTATAGACCACTACATAAATAATATAGTTTTTCTAATATAGCAGAGAATTAAATAATCTGTCGTGGGAAGGTAAATGTTGGACTGGCAACACTGCTTCCCTCGCTCTCGCCTCGTGTGCCCTTCGTCCCTTCGTGGCCTGTTTGCTCACCCGCGGGAGCTCTTCGCAGATCAGCGCGCAGCCTCAAAACCCGGGCGACGTAACAGGGCGAGCGGGGCAGAGGGCATCAATGGATCACGGGGCTTCAAAAGGGGAAATTGCTCTTGGGTAATCTCTTAGAAAAATGTCACCACCCCTGTTACGAACCCTTCACTTCGCGTAATACGACTACGAGCAGGGAGATCCTGACTAGAAAGGTAGGGAGAGGTTTCGTCCCGATGCACTGATTTGTCAAACAATCGGGTAAAACTAACAACTGCCTGGATTAAAGAGGAAGAGTTGTCTTAGAACAAAGTTTACAAGTTGTTCTGCAAGATCATTTTATTTCGAGCACGCATACATACAATTACTACTTCTGTTGTGTATATGTTTATTTATTCATTCATAAGAAAGTTGCATTTTGCTGTGTGCGTACGGCAAAGAAGCACTTCGTAAGTAAAGCATGAATAATGCTGGGTGCCACAAATCAAACAAAACATTGGTGATAATGAATCAACGTGGTGGCTTATTCAGTTATTGATAGTGATTGCAATATACCGCGTTACCTTTAAGACATTTCATTTGTATGCTAAAAGGCTCTTCCTGTTCAGGTTAGTTACTTAATTTTATATTATTTGTCAAAAATTGTAAATGAAAAAGCTATATGAGACGTTTAGTGGAATGCAATACAGTTCTAAAAGATCAAGAGAAGGAACCCTCCAAATATTTGATATAAAGATGAAAGGAAGTATGACAAAAACTTCTTCGAGGTGGGAATCATTATCACAAAATTTATATAGTTTTGTAGTATTTTTGGTATTTCATGTGAAATAAAAACAATTATTAAGAGTCTTAGTAATAATAAACATACATTTCAGGTTTTTATCTTTAACTGCCTTCTGATTGTTTTGAGTAATTTTGTTGACATTTTGTTCTTTTTAAGCCAATAGTGACTTGGCAATATTTGTATATATCGCAAAATAAATCCGAAGTAAAATATTGAAGTGCAATATTAAACTAAAAACAAACATTTTAATTTGTTTGAGACATGTTTGTACGTTTTTGCCATGATATGTCCTTGGTGGTATTTTATTAGCAAGACATGATCACAAAAGAAAAATATGATAATGAGAAGACAATATTCTTATTTAGTGTACCAATTTTATTCTAACTACCCGGAAGCTGCATAGAATCCCGATTTGTATTCACCTGAGTATCGAAATAGGATGTATCGGATCCTAGGAGGATACGCATTCGCCCTAACACATACATGCAAACAAACAACGGAACAGAGCCCCACTCAAGCCCGCACAGGCGCGCCCCGGGTCGCGAAGTGCCGTCACAATCGCGAGAGTCGATCCAGGCTATTCCTTTACAGCGTCTTCAGAGATCCTTTCGCAAAACGCGCGGACCGGGGGCTGCTATATGCAATTCCTCGGCTTGTGAAAGAAAAAAAAAAACTCGCGTCTGGAGAGACACATCCAGGGCGAGGGCAGACTGAATGCGGAGGGGTGAGGATTCTGTTACCTTCCCTCAGGAGACGCCCTCCGCCGCCTTTCAACTGTTCGCGTGCCCCATTCACGCCCCGCCCCGCCCCGCCCCGCCCCGCGCTCTCTCGATGGAACGAGCGGCGGGGGGAGGGAGGGGCGTAAAGACGGGAAGGGGAAGGGCATTCGGGGTGGACGGGAAGAGTCGGGGAGGGACGTGGACGACCGAATGAACGAGGGAAGGGGTTTTGCCGGGAAAGGAGTGTAAGGGAGCGAGGTAGGGATGGGTGGGAAATGGAAAATCGGGCAGGGTGGTGAGGGCGGGTATTTACAGTGGGATGGGTGGAGTGTGGCAAACAGGAGGGACGGGAAGGTTGGGCAAAGCGTCAGACGGTGTGGCGTGCCGGTAAGAGAGGGCGAGACGGGAATGGGTGGGAGAGAACTGCGGGGCGGGGTGGGGAGGAGCGGAGGACGATAGGGCGGGAAGGGCGGCGAGGTAAAATGGGTGGGACGGAATACCGCCGGTCAGGTTGTGCGGGGGCGGAGTCGGTGGGGCGAGGCGGGGGTTGAATGCGGGTGGGCATGGAAGGGGAGGCGTGAAGGATAAGGCGGGAAGGGTGAGAGGGGCTGCAGAGGGAAGGGCGGACAGGTGGGACGGAGTTAGCCCGTGTGCATGGGCGGGGCGGACGAGGGTTCCGGAGGAGGGCAGAGCAGGTGACCGGGAGCATGCAAGCCGGGTGGGGCGGGCAGTATGGGCGAAGCTGGGATGGGTCGAGATGCGTGGACGGGAGGCAATGGGAATAGACCGGCAACGGCGGGAATGGGGCGTGGAAGAGACAGTCAGAGCAGAGTAGGGGCTGGACGGCGAGCGGCCGGTGCTTGCGGGCGGGCCGGTCGAGCACGGGGGAGTGGGTGTTGAACGGGGATGGGAGCTGGAAGCAGCGTGGGCCGAGCGGGTGGCCGGGAGCGAACGAGCGGGGCGGGGCGGGGCGGGGCGGGGCGGGATGGGGCTTTATCCCCGGCCGCCGGGCGATGGAGCGCCGTTGCAGGGCGTCGCGACGGCGATTCGTCGTGCGCCGCGGCCGCCGGCGCTCGTGCGCGGCGCCTTTAGGGCCCTCGGGGCGGCCCTTGACGCGGGCGTCCCGCAGGGTTTGTTCTTCCGACGCGCGCGCCCAACCAACGGCGCTGTCAAAAACTCGCGTCTTCACGCACGTCATTTATAAAAATAAATCTTAATAAAGGAAAGTGTTAATAAATAGAAATGGACTCATCACACATTTTTAATAAACACTTTGTGAGCAGCCGAATAAAACATGGGGCTCGCCATTGCACAATATTACTTCCAATTTGTTTACACAACAAATTTTACTATAAAATGTGCAATCTGAAATGCATATGAATAGGTGTCAGACGATGTGCAGCAGGGATAGGGCGAAGGGCGTAGGAAGAAATTGAAAGGGCGAGTGGAGCGGGTTTATTCGTGTTTCAATTATTTTTTTTGTTTTTAGGAGACATACTCAAATCTTTATTTTTGATTTATAAAATGAGAGTTAGAAGTATCTTTTTCCATCCAATTCAAATTTATTTTAATCACAATAAATGCATTGCCATACTATGTGACAGAGCTCAAAAGAAACAAAATTTCTACAGTTTTGAATCAAATGCTCCAACCAAGACATCCAACCGAAAAAACATGTGCTATCGCTCTCCATCAAGAAAGTCATTATTTATCTCGTTATCCTCAGTTTCTACGGAATGAATGGGGAGAGGCGATAGGTTGTACCGATGAAACCTATAATCGCACAACACTTGATTAATTTTCTTAATCATTTAATAAACGTATTCTTTAAAGGTTTTGATATAATGTGTTTCTTCGCCTGGCTTGTCAAACAAACAGTATTCTAATGTCTCAATCATCCGAGGTTAACTGCTTACGGTCACATCGATTTCCAGTCATGACTTCTTCTTGAAGAAAATAAAAGTCTTTCTCGATAATAAAAAAATGTATTCCAGACTTCAATCTTAAAGTTCATTAGTCACCACTTCTTAATCGCTTTTGAGGTTATTCCGGCTAACATATCTAGCGCACCAAGCATACATTTGCATAAATCCACAACCCGTGGATGTGTGATCTTTGGAAGTTATATCCGTGCCCTTGCAAAGCATTCCGATGGTTTATTTAGGGTCTTCTATTATAATACCCCGTTGCGTGAACGAGACAACTGACAACAGAAAACCACCACCTAGTGTACTCCCGAGTATGTGAATGAGAGCGAAGCGACGCTCCAGCGTTGCCGTATTTTCCGTAAGGCGACCGCCGCGCGACCGTCCTGCGCTGCCGCCGGTCGTCTCGTGAGCGAAGAGCGCCGTTCGGCGCCGCTGGCGTTGGCGGCCGCAGTTATCCCCCGCGGGGGCGGCGTTCCGTGCCATTTCCTCGTCTTTCACCTCTCCCCCCTCCCATTCCCCCTCTGTGCTCTGCGCGCCCTCGTCGCCGCCGGAAAGAGGAAATCGCCCATCGGCCGAATAGGCCGCCCGCCCGCGCGCCCGCCCGCCCGCCGGCGCTGATTTACCGGCGAATGAGCGGGCGGGGGCGGGCGGGTGAGCTGACGGAGGTAGGCCGACGAGCGGACAGGCAGGCGAGTGGGGATGGGGCGGATGAGAGCGGGCGGTCCGTCTGTCGGGAGGTCGGGGCTAAAGCAGGCGGTCGGTTGTGGCGAGTGGGCATGGTCGATCGGAGCGAGAGCGAATGGTAGTTCGAGAGCGGACGGTCGGTCGGTCGGTCGGTCGGTCGGTCGGTCGGACGGGCGGGCGGGCGGGCGGGCGGGCGGACGGGCGGGCGGGCGGACTGTCGGGCTAGAGCGGTCGGGCTAGAGCGGTGAGAGCGGACTTCAGCGTACGACAGCGTACTTCGAACGAGATATTTGTAGTCAAAAAAGCGTTTGTCCATACTTAAACCGTCGCAGTGTGCGCAGATATCTCGGGCAATCTCTGACATTAAGCCTTCGTACGCGAGTTGAGGACAACGGACGACGGGCATGGACGAACCTACGTTCGACAACAGTGGACGCCAGTGTGCGACAGCGAGCGACAAGAAGCCAGTGAGGGGGGAGCGACCGTGCGAGGACTGGCGAGGGCGAGGGCGAAGGTTTCGCCCGCGTGGCGGTAAATCAGCGCAGCACCCCACGCACGCAGCACGTGGATCCCTGGGCGGCCGCGGCCGTGCTCCACCCCCGACCCTCCTCGCTCTGACCAGCCGAGGCGGTACAGGGCGGCAACTGTTGCCACCACGCGCACACTCATATGCGTTATTCTCCTGGGTCGACACACCAGGTTTGAGTTTGCCGCTCGCTCTGGCTGGGGTTGTTCTTCCGAGACAGAAATACTAGCAGAATGAAAACCACGCAAGATGACGTGTAGGCCGGCGCCGGCTCTCATGTTCCAACGGGAAAGAAACCCACCACCTTCTGTGAGAAAGCTTGCGCTGCCCTAAGGTTAATGGATTGGTGCTTTCTGGAGCGTCGTCTGTTAAGATTAGTCCCGTGCATATTTTTATCGCGGGAGTTGGCAGCGATCTTCCCCTGTTGGATAGCGATTTCCGTCCCTTCCCTATACATCGGCTTACGGCGTCTCCAACAAGGTTTCTCCCACCAGCGGGGCACCTCTCCAGCTGGGACAAGCTCTAAGCCCGCGACCCGTCTCCCGGCATGGTTGGCAGTGAATTATGTGTAAGTAGGGGCAGGAATAGGTCAAGGATGGGAAAGGAAAGGTCGCGAAGGGTCCGTGGCCCAATTATGTGGCATTCGCTTGAATTCTCCTCCTGACAACGGTTGAATTCGACTTAGCTATGTAGCTCGTGTTGAAAATCCTGCCACCATTGTCACTCAAGCCCTAGGGCCACCCTATCCGAGGCCACGCAAGCCGGTAAGGCTACGCTGTGGCACCAATGACCGAAGTAGTGGACACATTGAGAAAATCCAGTTAAATAATAGATCCATCAAACGCACTCCCAAACAGGAAGCCACCATCCTCTCCGGCTGTCTCGTCTCCTTCCTCCCTCCCTCCCTCCCTCTCCTCCTCCTCCTCCTTCGTCTCGTCCCTCCCCTCCACTTTAGACTCCTCACTCCCCTCATCCTTCGTCTCCTCCCTCCCCTACTCCTCCTCCTTCGTCACCTCCCCCCTCCTCCGTCTCCTCCCTCCCCTCCTCCGTCTTCTCCCTCCCCTCATCCTCCTCCTACTTCGTCTCCGTCCCCCTCCTCTTCCTCCTTCCCCCTCCCCCTGCTCCTGCTCCCTCCTCACTCTCTTCGTCTAACCTTCCAGTTCCCGACTCGTGTTTCCAGCCTGCGTTTTGTAAAGTCCCTGTTTTTAGCCTGCCTTCAAGCACGAAAAAACAACCGATATGTGGCAAAAGATTCCCTTTGTATTTCCCCTCTATTCTTTATTTAAAAGATATTATACGCACCGCAGTGCTGCTACACGGAGGCAACTTGAGATACGGAGGCTTTGAGTAACTTCAGCGGAGTGCTACATCTTTAACCTTCCGTCTGAAGATGAAACAACATCCGCTTGTCAGACTCTTCGCGTCTTCGGTAATGGATCTTCGACAAAGCCGTCCGAACTACTTTCCACACTACTTTACACAATATTTTTCGAACCCAAGTCGATTCACTGTCATGTTAATGGAGCAACAATATATCAACTTCACATTCAATACTTCAACAGGATGCGAAGCGGTCGGCGAAGCCGCGGGTTGGAGTCCTGCTTAGGCGGGATAGTTTATTCATTATTGGGGCATGATGTACTTTCATTCATACCGTGCATCGCATTTCAAACCTATGTATCTTAGCTTACCTAGGTTAATGAGGAGATTTCGTGGGAGGCAAAAGCAGGTTACACAGCATGAATACAAGCTCATTTATGCCACGATAATTAAAATAAAAATTAAAACTGGTGCAATACCATAATAATGAATGCTAATGGTAGAATTTGCCTACATCTCTGCACTGTTTTCTCTACCGAATTTCCGAATTACGGTCCTTCCGCGTAGTGTCTGCAGGTTTTGCTAACCTTCCCTGCACCTGTGCCTATGAAGATTAGTCGTAGTGCTTTGAATAACGCAAAAAATTGCCATTTTTATCCCCCTTTTCCAAAAGTTTCCACGATATAAACCCAGAATCAGGGCGCTCTCTCTTAAATTACCCGCTCGAGAAGATTAACATGTCTTGCGCATTACAGAAGTGCCGATTGATTTCACTAAAACCATATACAAAATTTCACATTTTTATTTTAAATTTATTTGATGCGCATGTAATCTTCCTATCCAGCAAGAGAAAACTGATAACGTTTTTTTGATCGATGGTGTTTTCTAATCGTGAAAAACCATTAAAGTTCTTTAGATAATTAGAGATCTTGAGACATCTAAATTTCGCTCGCCTCTGAAGTTTCCAGGACTTCCTGCTGCCTATGTGTTGAATTCTCTACTGAAGAGGATCGGTGGTTAGGATAGCATTGGATGAAGAGACAGTCTCAAAAACCCTTCTCTGTGTGTCGATTCAGCCTTCTGATCATTAGTTATTATAAGTCCAGTTGGCTTATGCCCACCAACTGCTCGAAATGCTTGTGAGAAATAATAACTTTTTCTCAATAAATAACGTATTTGTAACACGAGAAGTTTGGTATTATATTTCATATTTCAAATCAAAATGAATGATACATTTCGCTACTCACGGAAATTTAACATATTACATCCAATCCATTACTCGTGGATCAGAGAACCTTATCGATCCAATCAACTCTACCAAATTCTGATGTTTATTCAGTCTACTACCAGTTTTTACGTCCAGTTTCCCTGATCCTTTGAGAAAATGATGAGATGACCCCTTCTTTTGCTTCTGGGCATACAATATATAGATTCACTACTGTGTACTTTTTCTTGATCTCTTTTGGGAATGCAAATATTCGAATAATCGTTTTCCATTTTATCTCGGCAGTGAGTCGATTTCTTACAAGTAGTAGGAATAATAGCTTAAATCTGTAGCTGATAGTGTTTATTATAAGCAAATAGACATAGTTTTACTATACAGGAGCGAATATTTTTGTATCAATTCTTGCCAAAACGCTCGATGTATTCATAAGTCAACTTAATAAGTAAATGAGTTAGAAGAGACAACCCACAGCTCAAGAAACCATGCACATGTTGTCCTTCTCCCCATAGTACATCTCACAGTTTGTAACTATTTTTGACGTTAAACAAATAAATACCTATTGCTCCTCGTTGCTAGAAAGCGAACAGATGACCACCTTATATCTGCCGACATGCGTGACATCATGAAAGAGACCCATCATGAAAGAGACAGTACATCTCACAGTTTTTGATATTAAATAAATAAATAAATAGAAACTGCGCCACGTGGCTAGAAAGGGAACAGATGACATTACATCTGCCGACATGCGTGACGTCATGAGAGAGAGACTCATAGAACATCTTACAGTTTTCACAGTTTTTGACATTAAATCAACAAACTGCGCCACGTTGCTAGAAAGGGAACAGACGACGACGGGCCTGACGTCACGAGAGAGACTCGAGTCGAGAGACCGCGGTTCGGTCGATGTTTATTCGAGCTGTGGACAATGGCGTCCCTTGCGGCCAACCCCTACTCCTCCTCTTCTTCTTCTTCTTCGTATTATTCTTCCTCTCCCAGCTCGTCTTTGAGACGGGGGGTCTCTTTCAAACGGAGACCTCTGGCGTCGAGTCGCCTCCTGCGCCGCTGATTAAGAAGTTTGTCCGCTCGCAGACGGCGGCGCTTGTGGATTCGAACGGGCCAACTTTCCTGGCGGTTTATTTCTGGTCGTGCGGGGCACTGGGCGGTGGAGAAGCGGTGCGTCTGGGAATGAACGAGCAGCGCGCGGACGTGTGGGCGATGGAAGTTTGAAGGGAAGTCGCGCCCGTCCTATTGTTCCTGCCGAAAGGTGAACGGCTGCAGCGGCAGGGTTTGGTACTACATTACTTCTGCCCAAAATTCTCTTGGAACGTCGGGTTATCCAACGTTTAAAAACTCAACTTCGAGACGGACGTGACTTTTGTGCTTTGGAATGGGGGTTGGTTCACTGATTATTTATTGAAACAGGGCGTGTCAACTCTCGAGGTTGTTAATCTCGTATACGTCACTGTCAAAGGCGGCTCAGGGCATCAACTGATCTCACTGAAGTGCCTCTGACCGGGAGCTTCTAGAGTCCTGGTGGTCGCAGGATTTTCGACACCGACTACATAGCTAGGACAAGTTCAGTCGCTTTGTGGAGGAGAATTCTAGCGATCGACAGCTCTGATCGGTAGTTTTCCGTGGTTTCTCCAATCAATACTAGGCACATGCCTGAACAGTACCCTAACAAAAGGGCCACGGACCGCGCGCGATCTTTCCTTCCTCTTCCGTTTCCTTTCCTCATCCCTTACTTACTAACACACACACATTTGCACTACACTTTTACACATGCCGGGGAGCAGTCTGGAGCTTCAGCCCAGCTGGTGTTGTGCCTGGCTTGCGGAAGATTCCTGGTTGCAGAAAATTCTCGCCACCTCTCGCGATAAAAATATGCCTTACACTTACGAGACTAATTACCTTATCATTTGACGCTCCCGGAATAGAAAGAAATATGGCACATGGCCCTCTGCTCCGGCATTCGTCTGGTATTGATTCTAGAAACCACTGAAAGCTACCGATCAGTACACCCGGCGGCTGGAATTCTCTTCCGGACAAGCACTGGATTCGATCTATTTATACGGCCAGCATCTAAAATCCTCCAATGTCGGGACTCGAACCCTAGGACTTCTAGGTGAGCGATGCTGCGGTGAGGTTTGCACTGGGGGGTTCGAAATCCAGTAATCAACTGAAGAGTTGATTGACCAGATAGGTCGCAATGGATAGTGCAACTAGGTATAAACCTGGAGACATTGGTCGATTTTCGGTGGATAATGCTTTCAACAATTTGAATTATTAAAATTCGGTATTTTTTACCGGCAACATTCAAGAATTCAAGTATTACCATTACCATAATATCTAGTACTTGTTCAGAAAGTTTAAAAACGAAATTTCAATTTATTAATATCTTCCACAAGAACACTTTTCTTGCACAAATTTTGTTTTAGTAATTTTTTTGTTGTTTTAATTTGTTATAAATCAATTACATATATTCTATTTTATTTCTTCTGTAAACTTATCCATGTAGAAATGGAAAGAAATATTTTCTGCGACTTTTTTTTAATTAATCAAAAAGATAAACTAAATTCACCTCCATCAACAAGTTTTTGTTTTGGGTTTGCAATGCTACAGATGCAGATGTCAAACTGCACTCGCTAATGAACTCTGAAATGAGGTTAATACAAACCTTGCAAAACTTAGCAAAACTTACAAAAACATCATGAATATCTTTTTAAGATGTTTGTACTTTAAATAAATGCAGAAATACAGTCATTTATATTTCAAAATATAACATTAATTAAATTTAAATATGGTATAATTTACATTAAAGTAACAGTGTTGTAGAACTCCTGAAATGTTGAAGTCGCAAAGAAAAAGTTTAATTAAATCCTACTATACCGAATACTATGTATCATATCTCAGTTTTTAAAAATGTGCAAATTAATTTTAATTTTTTTCCTAAACATATACATCGGAATGTGCATTCAAGGAGGATAATAATTGTAGATCCCATAAACAACTGTAGACGACTGTAAGCGACAGGAAGAACAAAGATAATACAAATGTGAAGATAAATATCGAAATATTCGAATGCTCGAAACAACAAAGTTTGCAGTGTTCGAATCTCTATTTTTTTCTCTAAATTAGCAGAATCGATTCGATCTTAACTTCTCTATTTCCATATTTTATACATGCGTATCATTTTATATATTTGCCAGAGTTTACAAATAGTGAGTGAACGAGTTCACGCGAGCGTGAACGGTTGTCGTTCGTGAGTCAGACAGGTTTTTTTGATACCCACGCACGATTCATCGCCTGTGTATCCCCTACACTCCGTTCTACGAATCAGAAATATGTCGCCAAGAGAATTCCACCAGTAGCCTGAGGCCGTTGTTTGTTCTCGTTGTTTGACAACGGCAGCGCGTGATGCGAGACATGGTTGTTTTTTCTTTTACGAGTTTTTTTTTCCTTCTCAGAAAGAGAAAAAAACGATATGCCGGCTGCAAACACTGTTTGCTTACTGGGTGATTACATCGGGGTGTGACCTAGTTCTTGACTAGACATCGAGATGCTCAGCTGTTCATCTTATTTTCAGGCGGCAAAGTTGAGAAGCTGTGCAAGTTACCAAAAGATATAATAAACAATGAAAATATGAACCGTTCTATCAAAACTGTTGTAACTTTTTAGCAATTGAACGAAGCAGAATAAAACATGCATTTTTACAAACGATTTGCGTGTAAAATCTTTAAAGTTTGGGAGAAAAAAGTTCAAAGTTACTTTAGTTTTTTCTACTGTACTTTTTTACTGCTGCTGATTAACAAATATTGTACACTCCCCATACATCGTACAGTTTTGTTTACTGTTTTTTGACAATAAATAATATTTGCAAACAATTCTACAGCTTTTATACAAAACTACCGTGAAGAATGTTTCGGATATTCAAGATATATTTCTTATACCGTGGGTATTCTAGTGGGGAGTGGGTTATACACTGTGCGTTGTTCATTTGTCACCACAGAGACGTAATGCAGTGACGTGACTTAACCATTAAAGTGCTTTCTTATAAAAGTGAATTGGTAACTATGCGCTGGATAGACTCAAGGATGTTTATAGTGAACGCGAGGGCCGAAGGCCGTGAGCCCCGCCGTGACGTGGATCCGGGCGAGTGAAGCGAGAAAACGTGCCGTTGAAAGTAACGTCACGAAGATATGGCTATGTATCTTGCCGAATATCTTTGGAGACAAGACTGTAAAAGACTAAATAGAGTCATTTTGGGGTAATGATATAAGATAATGAAGTTGTACCCTGGACATGAATAAATAATTTAATTTAAAAATTAATATCATTGTACTGAATATTTATTAACTACCCATCCATTCCTTTCTTATTTCTTACGTCTAATATTATTCTTATGTTGGCAGTAAGATTACAATTAGTGGTTAGGATGACGTCAGCAAACAAATGCACATCCACCTTCGCTCATAACCAAGTCTGCGCTAGAATCCCCCATGTTTCCGCAAAATGAGATTCACTAACTCGGCCAGATGCAGAAGTAATCATTTATGAGAATTTGGTAAACATTTTATTGAATATAATAGTGTCCATTGCAAACTGCAAACATGGGAGAGATTAATTATGTGTACCACACTAGCATTTAAAAAGTTTCTTTTTCTCACACCATTCATTCACTTATGGAATCGTCATCTTTTTAACGTTCAATGAAAAATATAAACTGCGTGTGACGTACAATGGGAGAAGCGCAATCTGTGCACGTTTTTTAAACTTTGAAACCTCTAACCTCACTTTCATACACTACATTAAATTGCATTATGAATTCAGATAGCAACGAGCGTTTTTGGCAGTGACGGTATTGGCGTTGATAAGAAAATATTCCCTCCTGTGTAATAATAGTAGTATATGCAATTTGTTTATAATGTAAAACTTTATTGTCCGAGTAGATGTTTTGAAAATGAGCGACGTCACGAGCGAGTTTTCAAATTAGTACGAATGCAATAAAGCAACTTTGTAAACGAGTTGCATTCGCTGATTACTTTGTATAGCAGTATTATAAATTTATATGAGAATCAATCTTCATTTTGCGAAACAACTTTTTTGTGCCATGTGGGGAATTTGCAATCTGTGCAAGAAAACTGATAGACTGATCCGTTTACCTCCACCTCACCACGGTTCTCTCGCTGCGATTGGCTGAACGTGTGATGACGCAATTATTCATGCCGTAAAATGCTAAACGTCATCAGTTGTGCCGTAAAATCCCCGATTATGAACGATTTCTTGCTACAGAAATTATCGTTTATAATGCTGGTATACAAAACCAATTATTTTCAAAGGCTAATTAACTTTATGCTCTTCATGACGAATTCTACTGACTGTCGCAATTACAAAGAAAATTATTTTTTGAGTAGTTACAATCCCCACGGAGCTCAATAAAACGTGCACAGAGAGGAAAGCTACATTTAAAATAGTATGTAGGTATCTCTCTCTGTTTCTTCTTGAAATAGTTTGAATCTTGGTATTCCTAATGTACAATTATGGGGGAGTATATCCAACCTGATAATCGTTTTAGGCGTATTACACCTATTTTACGCATTTGATCGTTTCATATTGCCTGTCTGGTTTTATTTGATTCTATTTGATTCAATCAAATCCACCAGGTAGACAATGAGAACAGTTCAAATACGCAAATTGGTATAAGGGTAATTTTCTTTATTTCTGAAATAATTAACAAACGTTTGAACAAAGAGACAAAAATAGTACGTGCTAAGTTTCTGTGCGTAACAAAATTGCCAGAATGTCTTTTTGCTCGATCTACCAAAATGTTGATATGCAGCAAACATTACCGACACTATTATTACATATCGAAACAGTTTGCCAATAATAAGAGCAAAGTGCCTCGTGAGATAAGTTAACATCGAGGAAAATTGTGTGTACTCACAAAATGGAATATTACATCAAATGATACGAACAGGGTATTCAAACAAGCAACGCAATGTGGTTATGATAATTAAGAATTTTAATTGCTTCACTTTTCATATTCTGACAATAAAATCTTTCATTGATAATGGTATAACATATCACAATTTTTTCTAATTTGTAATCCTTACCAACAGAAAAAAGTGTGTGTGTGTGTGTGTGTTCTTTCATGTATCAAGTGATTTTTTTATTAGTTTTATTTCTCAAACACGTAAAAGACCTGATGAATTGATTTTAGCCATTTTCATCAGAGTTTCCCTGCCATAAAATGATAGCGCATTACTAGAATATATCGTTATTCCTTGGACCTGACGATCAAATGAATATTTTAGTAAAATCTATTTATAATACATTATACTGTATTTTACTTCTCCTCCGCATGCCGCATAATTTACACTGTTTTTTTTTTTTACAGAAATAAATCTAGTGAAATGATCACTGAAATGAACAAAGTACAAGCACCGTAAGGACACATCTTCTTTAATCAATGCCGGTTCTTCCAGCACATGAATTGCAAGAATATTGCATAGGGACCTTGCTGACAAAACAGCTCAACGAGTAATATTCCGAACACACAATTGTCATATTTATGGCCATTTTCGTGACCATAAACCTCATTTTCACCAACAACGTAACATGAAAGGCAAGCTCATCCACCTTATAAAAAGAACAAAAACAAAGTCTTCGGCGAAGTTGGCTCGTCAGGCCCCAGAGGGTAATAGACTTCGATTGTGAAGGCTGCCTGTACTCAGCATCCACCCTCTTTCCCCAGCCCTCTGTTCCTCCTTCCCTCCTTCCCCAAAAGGGTGATTTCGTTACTCTGGCCGATCGCCATTTTTTTCTCGAACAACCGAGCGTCATTCAATTGTTCGCAGCAAGCGTTATCTCCCGAAACGGCCGCCATTGTTGGAGCATAATACAAGCGGCTCATACATCGTGCTATCGGCGGTTTCGGAGTCATCTCGTAGTAATCCATCGACTCCACTCATCCGATGCGTGTGTGGGCGTGAGGCGGTAGAACGCTGACAGAGGCTGATAAAGACTTAAAAAGCTTCTTCGCCCCCTCACAAAGGTTTTAAAACTGGTGATACGACCGAGGATTCTACGCAAAAGCAGCATTTTGATCGTGAGTTATTAACGTATGTATAGTGGATACGCCATCCGGGAATTTGCCATTAAAATATTTGTGCACGAATTACATTATATTTAGTTTTATTGATGTATTTGATGGTAGTTTTGTTTTTAGACAATGGAAATTTTTAAGCTAGTATTGTCCTATTTAAAGAGAAAAGGTGCGTTATATGACAATGGATAATTGAAGTAACATTGAAGGATAAGTCATTTGCGGGTAAAAAACTCCGGAACGTCTTCTTATCAATTGGATGAACAGTTAATATTACGTAATTTTGCTGATAAAATCTCGATACTACAAAGCAGATTCTTGACTATTTATTTTCTTTTATAATGTTTGGACGTTTATAACGGGAAACACAGCTGCTCCTTTATCATCAATTACTAGGAGGTCTTAGGGTACACAAACTGAAGAGCTAGATGGAATTCATACTCTGTCAGGAAGATAATTGTAGCGGCTCGCGGCTCTGGTCGCAATTTTTCCGTATTCTCTGATTAATATCAGGCGACTGCAGAAAGCAATACCGTAACAAATAGGTCAAGGTCCGCACGCCATCTTCCCTTCCTCATCCTCCCCTCTCACACACACATTCATACATGCTTTGCACACATACACATACAGATGTCGGAAGGCCAATAGAGGCCTTAGAAAAACCCACAAACACTTTTTCTCGCGGGAGGAGATACCTGTACCGAGAAACTCCGCAAACCGACCTGCAGAGCAGCCCCGAATCTCTCCCTCCAGTTGAAGAGAGACGACACCACCACGTCCGAGCACACCATGCCCCTCGTTGACAGGACCAATGGCCACAGACACTAACGCACCCACAATCAGTACTCGCCGACTCACTCAATCGAAGTCTCGCCGGCTTAGGAGACTCAGGGACTCTGTTCATGTCATTGCAGTGCCTCTGACTGCGAGGTCTAAGGGTTCGAGTCCCGACGGGGCAGGTGGCATTCAAAAGGTGGCTGCAGGAGAATTCTAGCGACCGGCTTCTGTGATCAGTAGTTTTCGGTGGTTTCTCCCATCAACATCAGGCGAATACCGGAGCAGTACCCTAACAAACGGGCCACGGATGGCGCACTATCTTTCCTACCTTTTCTCTGTCCTATCCTCACCCCCCCTACGTACACACACTTACAGCAACAAGCACTAGACTCCCCTCACGTCAGGAGAGCTGTCGGGAGCTTAGGGATTGTCCCGGCGGGGGCGGTGCTCCGCTGGTGGGAGATACCTGGTTGGGGAAGTAGCTGACGTGTGGGTCGCGGCCGGATCTCGCTAACCAGCGGGGGAAGATCACCGCCCCCTCCGCGATGAAAACGTGCACTACACTTCCGGGGCTTACCTAGCAACTGAATCACTAATCAACCACTCAAAAGAAATGTCGAGTGCACAATATTTGCGAGCCAGGGTAGCCGAGATGTCTGCCACGGGGGTTCGATGCCACGCCCTCCCTCAGTCACCGGTTGGCAGCGGAGATGTTTTCGCGCGCCGCGGGCCAACCTTCCCCCCCCCGCCCGCCCCAACAGGGTGACGGTGCCAAACCGAAACGGCGCCCGGCGCAGCGGCGACACAATCGCCGGCGGCATCGCGTATTTCATCCTTTCGCTTAATAGAGCATTGAGGGCGCTTTATGGCCTTCTTTATCGCATCCCGCAGAAGTAAACCACGGGGGAGAGGGAGCACTGCACTACCCGTCACTCGATTGTTTCCGCGTGAATAGATTTTAGTTTTGAGATTATCAATTTACGTAGATTCGTTGTCGTGTGAGTGGAATCGTTATTTTTATCCATTGCTTTTTGTCCTTTAATTCGTTTATATACTGGATTGTGTAAATTTAAGTCGCTAACCAGTTAACAAAAATTCGTAATTTTTTCAGCTTTCAACATTCTTTTTTGTACAAGATATTTAGAGATAACGTTCGAAATGATAGTTACTTAACGTGTCTTTCGTGCCTTCGTGAAACTTCAAATTGAACACAATTTTTTAGTTTTCAAAAAAACTGGATATCGACATCGTACTTCGAAATGTTATTTCTCGTTTAATATTTAAATTAGTTTTTGAAATTTACTTCTCCTCTGAATGTGTGCAACTTTTCAAGAAAAATTAAGTAAAAATGGAATGCATTGGTAATACATCAATTTTTATCTCATGCTGAAATTAACTAACATTCTAGAGAATTTCGAAATATCTAAAACATATTCTCGAAGAAAATAATGAACATTTATATTGAAGTTGATTTCAATAGAATTACAACACGATCTGTCAATTGTATCCTCAAAATTTCAGTCAATTTTAGACTTTTTTTTACTCCTGAGCTAGCCATCCTCTTTTTTGTTCTTCAGAGGATGCATTTAAATACCTCTCACAGCTTTGCTCTGTGAAGAAGGTTCTACTTTTGCATCCTTCCGCTATAATATATGTACAGTTAAATTTAATCCAGTGAACCACAAACACAAAGAACATTCTCCCCGTCTGTACTCAAAGATATTGAAATATTCTCGTATTCTCTTTTGTTTCATTTCAGTTCAAAAGACAGCTTTTATTACTAGTCGTATGGACTAGCCTAGTTCTGGCATATAGGAAAACGTCATATCTAAACAAAGCTATTAACTCCTCGCAAAACGTTTAATTTCATTTGCTCCGCGGAAGAGGCGACTCGTTCGTTTGCTCTTCAGTCTGCGGCCACTGTCCCGCCCGTGTTTGCTGTGCGAGTTCCAGTAGTTTAGCAGCTCGTAGTGGACAATGTTGACCCGGGAACGGCACACTTCTCGCCACATTTGTGCTTTGAATAATCGTGTTTATAGGTCTGATTATGCAAATCGTCAAACAAGGTCATTATTAGAACAGAATGGCGGAGTGGTCACAAAACCGCTAGCGATTAGAATAGTTCTCTCCGGCACAAAACCTCATTCAAATCTCTGATGTTCAATGCACGTCGACTTTTGCTTCCTAACGGATAACTAATGCAAATGCTGTCATATCAGTGCCAAATTACTTATGTACGTTTCAAAAAGGGACTCGTGATAACGTAACGTACTTTATGAAACCACGGTTTTAAAAGTGACAATTATGAATACTGAAACCTAACTTAGAACGGCCAGACAGAAAGGTGTGCAACATTTTATTTTCATATCTGGGAATTGTTGTGTCATCTATGCTCTGATTGACAATTTCGGAATACAATCTGTGTTGACCTCTTGTTTCTAATGCAGTCTTCACCTGGAAACATATATGGCAGAATCTTGGCGTAAGTGTGTCGCGGATTATTTCGCGGCAGCGAACGAGTGATCCTAAACACTTTAATTAAGCAATAATATTCACAATAAATTTTGAAATGTCAAATAATCTTGTTATTGATTATTTTATTGTCTCTATTGAGTTCTAAACGAGTTCTTCGCCGTGATATTAGAGACTTTCAATTGGAAATCCTGAAGCCGGTACTGAATGTTTTGATGCCATGTCGCTAATAGCATTTAGTTGACTAGTAAAAGATTACTCTGGTACATTTTTTACCGCGTTATTGGCGCCAGTCCGATTCCCTGGGCCTAAATGTGATCATTTCAGACAGGGGGCGCCCCGAGATGTTCGGCCGGGCACATAGCGTTGCTTATGGAAATTATTGATAGATTACTGATTCTGGGCGCTTCAGCCGCTAAGATTATTATTCCCATACGTGTAGTGCATGTTTTTCCGTCGGGAGGCGGCAGTGATCTTCCACAATGGAGGCAGAGATCCGGCGCCAACCGACCCGTCGCCTTGTGGGGTTGGGGGAATCAGGTATCTTCCGCCAGAAGGGGCGCCGCCCCAACCGAGACCTATATGGACCTACGCAGACCCACGCAGACCCACGCAGACCCACGCAAACCCACGCAGACCCACGCAGACCCACGCAGACCCACGCAGACCCACGCAGACCCACGCAGACCCACGCAGACCTACGCAGACCCACGCAGACCCACGCAGACCCACGCAGACCTACGCAGACCCACGCAGACCTACGCAGACCTACGCAGACCTACGCAGACCTACGCAGACCCACGCAGACCTACGCAGACCTACGCAGACCTACGCAGACCTACGCAGACCTACGCAGACCTACGCAGACCCACGCAGACCCACGCAGACCTACGCAGACCTACGCAGACCTACGCAGACCCACGCAGACCCACGCAGACCTACGCAGACCCACGCAGACCCACGCAGACCCACGCAGACCCACGCAGACCCACGCAGACCCACGCAGACCCACGCAGACCCACGCAGACCCACGCAGACCCACGCAGACCCACGCAGACCCACGCAGACCCACGCAGACCCACGCAGACCCACGCAGACCCACGCAGACCCACGCAGACCCACGCAGACCCACGCAGACCTACGCAGACCTACGAGGACCAGTGGACCTATACGGACCTGCACGGACCTAAACAATCTCAAAGGACTTTCCACGATCCTAGACGACCCTATTAGGGTCTCGACGCTCTCCAACAACCTTCATGCATTGCGTTTGTCGTTGGTTTGCAGGCGGTGGGGCTGGCGGCTGGGCCTGCAGGCCGTGACGGGGCTGCTGATGCTGTCGTGCGTGCTGGGCCTGCTGTACCGCTCCGCCTCCATCTACCACCCGCAGCGCCGCGCCATCCTGCACCTCAAGAACCAGCGGCGCCGCATGAAGAAGAAGGGCCCGGGCGCCGGCAGCGCGGGCAGCGGGGGCGGGGGCGGGGGCGGCGGGGGCGAGAAGCGCCACGCGCGCCTCCTCGACCTCGCGCCGCTCAAGGCGCGGCCCGTGCGCGTGCTGCTGCTGGCGGCCGCCGTCGCCGCGCTCGGCCTCTACACGCCCGTCTTCCTGCTGGTGAGTGCGCCCACGCGTTCAGCTCAAAGTATTCAGGTTTCTGGGCTCGTCAACTACGAGTACTAAGCTCCCCCTACACGCCCGTCTTCCTGCTGGTGAGTGCGCCCACGCATTCAGCTCAAAGTGTTTCTGGGCTCGTCAACTACGAGTACTAAGCTCCCCCTACGCGCCCGTCTTCCTGCTGGTGAGTGCGCCCGCGCGTTCAGCTCAAAGTGTTTCTGGGCTCGTCAACTACGAGTACTAAGCTCCCCCTACACGCCCGTCTTCCTGCTGGTGCGTGCGCCCACGCATTCAGGTCAAAGTGTTTCTGGGCTCGTCAACTACGAGTACTAAGCTCCCCCTACGCGCCCGTCTTCCTGCTGGTGAGTGCGCCCACGCATTCAGCTCAAAGTGTTTCTGGGCTCGTCAACTACGAGTACTAAGCTCCCCCTACGTGCCCGTCTTCCTGCTGGTGAGTGCGCCCGCGCGTTCAGCTCAAAGTGTTTCTGGGCTCGTCAACTACGAGTACTAAGCTCCCCCTACGTGCCCGTCTTCCTGCTGGTGAGTGCGCCCGCGCATTCAGCTCAAAGTGTTTCTGGGCTCGTCAACTACGAGTACTAAGCTCCCCCTACGCGCCCGTCTTCCTGCTGGTGAGTGCGCCCGCGCGTTCAGCTCAAAGTGTTTCTGGGCTCGTCAACTACGAGTACTAAGCTCCCCCTACGCGCCCGTCTTCCTGCTGGTGAGTGCGCCCACGCATTCAGCTCAAAGTGTTTCTGGGCTCGTCAACTACGAGTACTAAGCTCCCCCTACGCGCCCGTCTTCCTGCTGGTGAGTGCGCCCACGCATTCAGCTCAAAGTGTTTCTGGGCTCGTCAACTACGAGTACTAAGCTCCCCCTACGCGCCCGTCTTCCTGCTGGTGAGTGCGCCCACGCGTTCAGCTCAAAGTGTTTCTGGGCTCGTCAACTACGAGTACTAAGCTACACGCCCGTCTTCCTGCTGGTGAGTGCGCCCACGCGTTCAGGTCGAAGTGTTTCTGTGGCTCGTCCACTGCTAAGGTCCCTCGCACCCATCGTCCTGCTGGTGGAGGCGTTCAAACATTCATTCATTGCTTCACCGCTCCATTCACCGCTCGATTCACCGATCGATTAGTGTTGCCGGGCTCGTCCACTGCTAAGGGCATTAGTTCCAAAAGTATACTGCATGTTTTATCGCGAGAGGTGGTGGTGATCTTCCCCAGCGGGCTGACGAGACTGTCCGATGTATTCACTTTTGTTTTGTTTTTTCATTAACCTATTTCATTTCATTTTTGTAGCAGACTTCTTGCAGTCAAAGTTATGTATCTCTGCTCATTGCGGCCATGAATTTGATTACTCCGCCTCCGTTTTGATTGATTGATGATTCTGGGCACGTGAACTGCTGAAGTCATTAGCCCCGTAAAGTGGATGGTAAGCCCGTCGGTGTGCTGGATTGTCCCCAACCGGGTGGGATTATCTCCCACCAGCGGGGCAATGCCCCAACCAGAACAAACTCTAAGCTCCCGATTGGTCTCCCGACAAGTGTCGTAGTGTAGTGCATGTAAATGTATGTGTGTGTGAGGGGTGAGTATGAGACAAGGGAGAGGAAGGAAAAATTGCACGCGTTCTGTGGTACGTTTGTCATCCTTCGGTTTTTCTATAGTGGCTGATGACATTAGGTCGTTGTTAGGCCTCTTGCCTTATAAAATGAACCTTTGTAACAGTGGTAAGCACATTTCTGAGGCCTCGTGCCCCAATGGCAATTATTTAAAAAGATTCATTTTATAAGGCAGGAGGTTTTATAATGACCTATCGACCACTACGAGAAAATCGAAGCGTAGGGTACTGTTTCGGCATTTGCCTGGCGTTAACCGCAGACAATATGGAAAACTTCCAATCAGAGCAACCGGCCGCTAGAATTTCATTTATTTTCACTTGCAAGGACAAAAATAAGTATTACATCACTTTGACATTGCGTATTAGTAGCTTCATCAGTAAATGATTTATAGGTCTTTTTCATAAGACGAATTATATTTTTTCTACTCAATATTTTGTTACGCGGATTGTAAAAAACGAATAATTTTCATCTCTCAAAAATTTGATCTGCTAACGAATCATTTCATGTGTGGAAAATATCAAGACTGCCAGTATGTCGGCAATATGACTCCTTCAGCGTGCCACCGCAATCAACGGAAATCCAATTCACCCAACCCCTTGACGTCACGAAGGCGCTTCCAATCTCGTTGGACAAATCCGATGCATTTGTTCCGGGGCGTTGTGTTCGACCTTTGGCGATTTAGAATCGATCGTGCGGCGACTGTTCGAATGGCCGACTCTCGGGAAGGGCATTGGATACGATTTGCCCTGGAACAAGTGACAGTAGTGGATTGGTGGCGACTTTTACTCATACCTGTGCCGTAAGTTCAGTGCTAAGCAAGATGATATTCAAACTAAACCAATCCCAGATCTCTATCGCCTTATGGTTGTCAAGTTTTCACTTCGCTTGAATACCTTCGTTTACCATCTTGTTGTTATCGATAGCAATTGTTTTACGACCACAATGACTTGTGAGCATCAAATAATATTAAAATTTGTAGTTTTGGTAATGTTTCAAGTTCTGAAATAGAATCAGTGCCGAAAACAGCAAAGGAAAGAGAGATTGTGTGAAAGCAATTTCAATATTTTTGTGAAGAAAGAGAATACAAATTGATAGCCCAAACTACAAATAAAGAAATTGCACACATTTTGAAAGATCTGGGGAAATTAATGTGCGAGTATTAGATATTGAAGAGTACAAAGAATAAGTTATCAGAACCACCCCAAAAATTGTGTTTTTAATCAATATTATTGTAAATAGTTTTCTTATAACTGACTTTTGTAAATTTTGTTACCATAAAATTGAAACTGTTGAAATCATTTTTTCTGTTATTCATATTTTCCTTGGATTATTAATCATTTCAGAAGGTGGGGATAACTCGGACCTGAATGAAAGTTTCGTATAATCATGTAGGAGTTTTGAGTAAAATTTATCTTTTTCGTAATTCCGCAGATTTTAACTACCCATTCGATTCATGTAATGTGTTAATTCGAAATGCCATATTAAATATCACTCCTACTAACACCAGCCTTTAAAAATGATCGTAGGGCTGGCAAGTGCTTTGGAAATTGACGATAAATCCCCGACTTTCAAACCAAGGAGAGGATTTATCCGAGAATTGTCAAAGCAACAGTAGTATTTAATAAAACTATTTCACGAGTGTAATTATGTCCAACATAGTTCTAAATGTGCCAAATATTAAAAATATGTTAAAATGAATTAGATTTTGTTATAATACATAGGCGGTTTATTGTACATCGTCATAGCGATCGCTGTATACCGCCTCCTAAGATAGATAAGTCACAATTTATGATTGGCCAGTAGGGAGAAGGGGTAAGAAAAATCGGATATAAAATGCGTTAATTTTTTTTTTTGAGATACATAATGCTCTAATCAGGGTGGTGTATGTATAGTTAAACATTACTGGTTTTAATTTCACGAATGCAATAGTCACATATAACTACTAAAATTGACCTCTGAAGTTTGTGTTCACTGGCTGATAACATGAATTATCAGACCCCTGAGAAAGGAGGAAACGCGTGCGGATGTCCAACCCTAAAAGTTAATAAGTAAAAATATGTATAATAAACCTCCCGGAAGACAGAAATACCGAGCAGCCAAAAATAAATACATATACAAAAATAATAACAACTAAATATCATTCGAAGTGATGTGATTACTTATGATAGGTGGTGGAGCGGTGAAAGAGGGATGGTGATAAGGTGACTGCGATGGAGGTGGTGGAGGCGGCATTGGTAGAGTGTTCATAAGTGGAAAAAGTGATGCAGAAAACTAGTTTTTTCATGATAGTAATTCTGATTTTAACTGTCATCTGATATTTCCTCTAACATCAAACAGAAATAACTGCTCTTATGATAGCTTTTATGACCTGAAAGTACTATTAAACTTTCGATTCAAGAATGCCCTTTTAGATATTTTATACGTTTTCTTTGTTTGTTCTTTCTCTGAAAAGTTATGGATGTTTGCCGAATTTTCGTGCTAGTTCATTGTCCTATGCTCATGTGCTCACTGTTAATTTTATGAACTACTTGCAGCTATCCCTCTCTGGTAATTCGAATGTTACAGTACGTGATGCGGTTGTGATTTTTCAAGAATGCATGTGAGACACTGAGTATTTGGGACTACTAAAAACCCCGCTTTTGCTACTAGTTATCATTTCACGAATATTACAGAAGAGATTACTTCATTACGAAATCTAAGTGTTAAATTTTACTAATATTTAAAATTCATATTTTTCTACAGATGACTTTGGAATTTTTCACGTTAATGATTTCTTGGCTGACGACATTGTCGGTTTCTCGAAATCATTACTTGTTACTTCCGTTTATTACACATAATTACGTTAACAGCAGCAATGTACTTGTCATTTTATATTACTTATTGGTTTTTAGTCAAGAAAATTACTTTATAATTGTTGGATAAAATGAAGCTTTCTGCTATGACAACCATAACTAATTTAAGTTTATAGTTCAATTATGATGATTAATAAAATTGCGATCGTTTTTCAGCAATATTACAATCCAAAGTGTGTTAAAAAGGACACTTTATCATTTTCTTTCTGTACGTTAAACTGAAGACAAACTCCTTGTTTCTTATGCGAATGTCAATATCTGCTCTCTTTGGTTTGCTCGACAATTAGTTTTATTTGCACTGAAATAATTGCAAAAAAATTATTTAGATGAAAATAGGAAATACGTTCAACTATATTGCAATATGTCTTTGTCAATTGATCTATTTTTTCATTCGAATAAGCAACATAGTAGAGGTTAGACTTCCAGCAACACCTCTAAAATTTCGAAACTGGCAAAAGTTTGTTTCATTTTCATGCGTCGAGAGCGCAGGTGCATTTCTTGGGGAGGTGGAGGTGAGATGAGTGGTCACGGAGCCTCTGCCTCTCAATTCGAATTCCAGCAAATATTTCTGAATTTTCGAAGTACGTTTGGTTGCCTACAATTAGAATTACAACTAGTTCATTACCTTCTGCAGCAACAAAGCTGCTGTCGAGTGTGTGATAAATGGGGTCCTGCAGCTGCACAAATTGGCTGTTCTGAAATGGTATACATGAATACTGAAGCTATGCTCCTTTTTTCGTCACATAACGCACACACACGTTTTTCGAAAGCAGTGCTGCACCGAGTATCAGAATACAATCGTAAAATCAGAAATGAGAAATTGGGGCTTAACTTATTCAATTACTCGCTTTTTCAGTCCAAATCGAAACCGTTTTGTTGTTGTTGTAGTACATGTTGTAGTACATGTTGTAGTACATGTTTTAGTACATGTTTTAGTACATGTTTTAGTACATGTTTTAGTACATGTTTTAGTACATGTTTTAGTACATGTTTTAGTACATGTTGTAGTACATGTTGTAGTACATGTTGTAGTACATGTTTTAGTACATGTTGTAGTACATGTTTTAGTACATGTTTTAGTACATGTTTTAGTACATGTTGTAGTACATGTTGTAGTACATGTTGTAGTACATGTTGTAGTACATGTTGTAGTACATGTTGTAGTACATGTTGTAGTACATGTTGTAGTACATGTTGTAGTACATGTTGTAGTACATGTTGTAGTACATGTTGTAGTACATGTTGTAGTACATGTTGTAGTACATGTTGTAGTACATGTTGTAGTACATGTTGTAGTACATGTTGTAGTACATGTTGTAGTACATGTTGTAGTACATGTTGTAGTACATGTTGTAGTACATGTTGTAGTACATGTTGTAGTACATGTTGTAGTACATGTTGTAGTACATGTTGTAGTACATGTTGTAGTACATGTTGTAGTACATGTTGTAGTACATGTTGTAGTACATGTTGTAGTACATGTTGTAGTACATGTTGTAGTACATGTTGTAGTACATGTTGTAGTACATGTTGTAGTACATGTTGTAGTACATGTTGTAGTACATGTTGTAGTACATGTTGTAGTACATGTTGTAGTACATGTTGTAGTACATGTTGTAGTACATGTTGTAGTACATGTTGTAGTACATGTTGTAGTACATGTTGTAGTACATGTTGTAGTACATGTTGTAGTACATGTTGTAGTACATGTTGTAGTACATGTTGTAGTACATGTTGTAGTACATGTTGTAGTACATGTTGTAGTACATGTTGTAGTACATGTTGTAGTACATGTTGTAGTACATGTTGTAGTACATGTTGTAGTACATGTTGTAGTACATGTTGTAGTACATGTTGTAGTACATGTTGTAGTACATGTTGTAGTACATGTTGTAGTACATGTTGTAGTACATGTTGTAGTACATGTTGTAGTACATGTTGTAGTACATGTTGTAGTACATGTTGTAGTACATGTTGTAGTACATGTTGTAGTACATGTTGTAGTACATGTTGTAGTACATGTTGTAGTACATGTTGTAGTACATGTTGTAGTACATGTTGTAGTACATGTTGTAGTACATGTTGTAGTACATGTTGTAGTACATGTTGTAGTACATGTTGTAGTACATGTTGTAGTACATGTTGTAGTACATGTTGTAGTCGTGTTTTCCTGGCTACCTTACGAATCGACGCCTATCACAGGCTCTGCACCAACGCTAAAACCTTTCCAGCGCTCTCGCTGCCGAGAAGCAACAGCCCGCGCCGCCATCTGCCGCCCCTTCTGGTTTCCGCCGACCCATCGTCGGAGATCAAACTCGAGCTCGGCGAGTCGGGGGTTCGCCGCACGATCGAGCAATGGGCGAGCGGGTAGCGCTCGTCCTTTGTTCCGCGGCTTGTTCCGGGCGCGTCCGCTCGGGCGCGCAATCGCCAGGGTGCCAGCCCCGCGACGCGATGGGGAAACCAGGGGCGGCGCAGACACCGCCGCAGGGGACGACTGGGAGGAGATGCTGGTGGCGAGAGCGGCGGTGACGGCTCGAAGGAGAGGGTTTCGTGCGGTCATTGGGGTGGTGCTACTTAAAGGCGGTCATTGGCGTAGTGGTGATTGTAGTGATGATGGTTTTAAAGTAATAGTGACGAAGATTAGTGGGGTGGCGGTGATGATTGGCAAAGTTGCGGAGGAATAGTGATGATTGGTGGTGGCAGTGAGTTGGGTGGTGGTGATTGGCTGTGGCAGTGTTTTAATTCGCGGTGATCGAAGTTGTTGAGATTGGGGGTGATTGGGGTGGGGTGTTTGAGTTGGTGGGGATTGGGGCGGTGGTGATTAGGGTTGCAGTGTTTGAGGTGGTGGTGATTGGAGTGGTGATCGTGCTGGGATTGGTGACGTGGGAGTCGGAGCGCCGGTGCTGGCGCCGAAGCGGCGAGGGCGGTGGCAGAGGGGGTGGCGGCGCACACTGCGACCGTTTGTGGCGGCGTGGGCGTGAGCGTGGGCGAGAGCGTGGGCGTGGGCGTGGGCGAGGGCGTGGGCGAGGGCGTGGGCGAGGGCGTGGGCGAGGGCGTGGGCGAGGGCGTGGGCGAGGGCGTGGGCGAGGGCGTGGGCGAGGGCGTGGGCGAGGGCGTGGGCGAGGGCGTGGGCGAGGGCGTCGGCGAGGGCGTGGGCGAGGGCGTGGGCGAGGGCGTGGGCGAGGGCGTGGGCGAGGGCGTGGGCGAGGGCGTGGGCGAGGGCGTGGGCGAGGGCGTGGACGAGGGCGTGGGCGAGGGCGAGGGCGTGGGCGTGGGCGAGGGCGTGGGCGAGGGCGTGGGCGAGGGCATGGGCGAGGGCATGGGCGAGGGCGTGGGCGTGGGCGTGGGCGAGGGCGTGGGCGAGGGCGTGGGCGAGGGCGTGGGCGTGGGCGAGGGCGTGGGCGTGGGCGTGGGCGTGGGCGAGGGCGAGGGCGTGGGCGTGGGCGTCGGGGTGGGGGGAAGGCAGCGAGGGCTGAAAGGGCTCAAACGACGCCACTCCCTTCGCACGCGGCTCGGCTGCCGGAGGGCCAAGGGGCTGGGGTGGGGCGCGCGGATGCAATTGGGCCAAGAGTTAAATTAAAGAGCTGACGCTGGTGAATCTTTGTTAAAGACGGGGGCTCCCCTGTAATTCTTTCCTTAAACGCTCTATGACTCTGGGGACTTTTGTTCTTCCAGGGCCATCGCGCGCAATGTCGTTCACCGTTTCCTTGTTGCTGCGATTAATTACTCGAGTTCAAAAGTGCAATCTCTTATATTACTTGGTAGTATTTGTATACTCCTTGCCTGATTTCGATTTTAGGCTACCTTTTGAGGCTCTTTAAGGAATTCTTTTGATTAGTAGATCTGAATTACTGAGCAATGAATTTCAGTTGAAATGTAAAGTAATATCTGTGAGAAATCTTTATTATTTTGTTTCTTTGCTTTTACTGTGAGTGTAGATATTACTATTTCCAAGAAGGGACTTTAAATTTCAATGATAGTGGGCAATTTTTTTGTTTTTTTAATATTTTATTATGGTAGTGGTAATTATGTGAAAAGTAACTCTTCTGTTACTCTCTTTGTTAGTATGTGCATACATTTCTCTTATAATTTTCCACAAGATATGAGAAAAAATATTAATATTTCAATTTAATTTTAAGATGGGTACTCGACAATGATACTTAATTTCAGAATCGTCCTCAAAAAGTTCATGTATTTCACCCGGACCAAATGCGCTACTTAATCCCGCAGTTCTTATCTTAGCTCTAAATTAAAGAAGGCTGACCCTCTCACTTGTCATATTCGTGTTTCCCATTTAGCATAAGCAATGAGTCAATATAGCTCACGTCCCATGTAGCAGGTAGCAATGAGTGCAAATCTCTTTGAACCGGTTTGACCATAGTGGAAAATTTAAAACGTTATATCCAAAATTCGTATTTTAGGAACGTCCATGTATTAGGATATAATGCAACGGAGAATTCTGATAAGCTGTAAAATGAAAAAGCAAATACCACTATTTCTTCCATCATCGCGTTTATTACAGAAGTCTCAAGAACTCTGTATCGTACCTTCTAGACGGTTACATATTATTTTATTACTTTATTTACAACACCACGAGATTTATGCAAAAATATTGTAAATTCAAATTTTGTGGAAATAAGGTTTGAAACTTTTTTATAATTATAGGATTACAGGATTCGAATTAGTTTTCCCAGTACATGATATAAATGAACCCATGGATTGGAAATATAGATATTTTTATTTTTAGGGAGAAGAAAAGTTGAGCGAGTAATACCCAGTCCTGTATCTTATCAGAGGTTTTAGAGCGTGGCGTGGGAGTTGATGAATGATTTAGAGTGAAGAAAGCCTTTCCCCTCCACTGAATGCCGAAGTGGAAGTGAGAAAGGAACAGAAAGTGATGTTCTCTATCAAATGAAAAACGGTGAATGAACCACACACTGCTGAGTGCTCAGTTCCTAAATTATCCATTTTGGTAATCGACGTAAGTATCAAAACATTTTGAATTAATTGTATGAATGTGCTGCTCTTTAATTCATTGCAGGCAACTGAATGACCTGAATCACTTTAAATGCGCCAGCGCTAAATCACTCTTAGCTGAATCCTGGCGATTATATCATGCAAAAGAAGACCTGTAGTAAAGTTACAGGAAAGTACTGCATAAGCACTGTGCGAAAACTCGAAAACTTCAAATATATTTTTTCATTTCGTTCATTACACATCCTCCAAGACTAATGGTAGAATTGCATCATTATTAACTGTCAACGTAGAGTTTAACATGTTTCTAAAAATATAATTGAAATGGTTTATATTTATCAATGATGATGGTTTTATATGACGCAATGTGTGTAGTACTGCAGCAGAAAAATCTGCTGTCCGTATTTAATCTAAAAATAAAATGCATCACATATAATTACAACGACTGAAAAGGTTTTGTGAAGACATTGCAGACCAATGTGAGACATTACGTTTACTAATGTAACTCACGAATCTTTGCATTTTAAGACGCCCATGCATTTTTTAACTTTTAAAAACCCACTATTTTTGCTTCACTAACTATAATCTCATGTGAACTCACTTACGTCCCCGCTCTAGACTGCTGTCGATGGATTGTTTCCAAATAGCGTAAAGAGCAAAAGAAGGCTGTTAAGTATTCATTCTATAAATTTTACTACATTTTTACATTCAGGATTTTAACAAAATTCGGAACTACAAATGGAATTTCAAATTCTTGAATCTTACAATTTTAAATCCAGAAATATATCCATCAATGTCAGATATTGCATGATGTAATTAAAAACAGAACACAATATCCCGTAAACTAAACAGTAAAAAAATCTTGGTCAATCTTGTGTTTGTGGATGTATTATTATCTACAGCAGCATATTAATAATGTGCCTTTCGGCCGTGTTCAGTAGAACATTTTCATATTCTCTTTCTTTCGATCACCCAAACACAAAAAGCAAAGGCCTGCATCAAACTGGTTACTTTTCTGACCTCAAACAGTAAAAACAAACCTTCGATCTCGCGAGTGCACACCTTGAATCGACGTTTTGTCTGACGGCGCGGAAAGAAACAAGAAAGAAAGAACCAAAAGTATCGGATACACCGAATCCCTTGGCGGTTTTGTGACAACCTTTCGCGGAAAACAAGGGCGATTTTATTCGAAAGTTCTCGAGCAAAAGCCGAGAGTGTGAATGTGAGACCTTCAGAGAAGAAGTTTCGAATCCGCCCTTGCAGTCCGTGGGGATTCAAAAGTGCCCGACTCCGTTCGCGAAGAACGAATCTCATCCCATGAAATAAGAGATGAGGGAACCCGAGACATCGGAAGGGCCTAATCTGGAGAGGAATCGTGGGGGAATTTTGAAGTTCAGTGCCCTCTTACGGTGTATAAAAGTAAGGTTTCGTGAACCATGACAGTGAATTGACAGTGAACGGCGAGACAGTGAATTGACTTATATTATAGTCCGATAGCTTTAACTTTCATAAGATTGAAGAAGTCTTCGTAGTATCAATTTAATAATTCTTCAGCCTGGGGAAACAACGGACAGGAAGTCCTGGAAGGAAACAACGAACGTTTGAAAATAAGTTTTTTAGTCAATATTAAGCGTATTTTGTTTAATAAACTCTTTCGAGATTTCAAATGTCTGAACCGCAATAAGCACTCAAACATTGATTAGAAAAATGGCTTTCTATGCAAAAATTTGCATTTCAAAAACATATGAATATAATGAAAAAATATGAATAAACAATGAATATAATTGTTTACAAAAAAAATTAGCACAGAAATAAAAAAGCACCCAATTTACACAATTCAATTGTTGTTGTTTTTTATTTGTGTGTTGATTTTTCTTTGTGAACAAATATATTCATTTCTTTTGGAAATAATAAACAATTTACATATTCCTGGAGTATTCATGTTTATGAAATTAAAATTTTAAGTAGAAAGTATTTTTTTAAATCAACTTTCGATCAGCTTATTGATGCTCAACTATTCCAAATATCAAAGGAGTTTATTAGACAAAATATTCTTTATATTGACTTAAGAACTTATTTTCAAACTTTTGGTGTTTCCTCCCTGAACATTCAGTATATTTTGTTCGGCTTGGATATGATTTTGAAAATGTCATTACATCCTCCCTAGTTGTATAATCCATTTGTAAATCATTCGTAAAGTAAAGATGACGGTTTTGTTCGACTCAATCTACTTAAACGTCCGTAAATACTGTTTCTAAGGCTGAATATGCTACTTTCGGATAGTGTATCTGACAGATTTAAGATGAAAAAAATTAGGCAGTTCTAGGTTATGTTATTCAAAATTAATAGGACCTCAATGAAATATAATCACGTTATTTTCTTGCATAACTTGGAGACGGTGCACTCTGAACCATTAAACTGGTTTTGTGGACTTTCAATGGATGATTAATATTTCTTCGGCCTTAAAATGGGTTCTTTTCAATCTTCTAATACATTTTAGTGAGTGTCACCCATCCTGGCACCTGTACGAGTGGTCATGACCCTGCACAACCTCAGAGACAGGAGGGAAATTGAATTTTCTACGTGATATTCAGTTCAATTCAATTGCACTAATCCAAGTTGTTTCACGTAAATCCCAGTAAATCAGTTGGTTCATGTACGTTAACAATTACGATGTTTACCCGTGCCCTGCCACGGACGTAGATGTGCACACAGTACAGGGCCCTGCCATTCGAGGTTGGATTCCAATTGAAAGCTAATTTCTCGTTCACAGCAATGATTTTCCGAGAGTGGACTGTTCGCATGGGTCGAACTCGTACTTTTTAAATAAAACAGCTTAAAATATACTGGTAAAATATTTCTAGATTTTGTTAGTTGTTTTAACATTACATTTTGAAGAAAGGAGAATGAAATTGCGAAAACGAATGTAGGCAAATTTTTGCTTGATCTCCTCGGAACCAAGTTCACGATGGGTCAAATAACTGAAATATTGGGTGGATAAGAATGAGACCGTTTTGGGAAAGACGATTGTATACGTGAAACTATTTAAGGTATCACGACTCGTACAAGAAAGAACCGAAAGTGACACAATCTAAAACAATGTTCAAAAATTTAGTTTTTAGTGCCACAATTATGAAATAATCAAGTTTCGTGAGACACTCTTCGAAGGCTACGACTTGATAGATAGCTGTAAAAACTTATTAGTTATACTAAAGAAAGATCTACATTGTAAACAACTTGTATATTTGGTGTCAACGCTCACTGTATGCTTGTAACTCCTTGTTTTTTAAACCTGATGAAAAAAAGGTTTCCCTGAATGTTTTGCAAGACCTGATTATTAAATTGGTACAAATCTGCATGATCCTGTTTCATTTGTGAACACTATATAACCTCCTACAGTATAAAATTAGTCTGTCCTTAATACATTACCCAAACTAGTGGTGCTAAACCAACATGTACTTTCTCGTCCGTATTTTGACGCGAAATTACGCGAAAAGTATTAAAATTTTCAAAACATGATATATAACCTTATATTCCATCTTTAAGGAACAGATCTCATTGAGGGAAAATCTCTATCCAATATTTGTTGAAGAAAGACGCCGAAAAAATTGAACTTTTGCAATTTTCTAGAAAACAGGGTTTTTAACGAACATGAGACCTGCACGAATCTTTTAACAGCCTTTGACACTACTCAACGACAAAACGAAATCAAAAGCGATGGAGCATTTGTTTTGAAAATTTCGAAAATGTCTCAGGGGATTTATATAAAGTACCCCTTTAAAACTAAAATATCGGTTTCAAATTCAAGAGGCCGCGGTATGCACCATATACACTGAGGAATATCAATGTTGGAGAAAATCGGCTGAACGGTTGCATCATCGGGTGAGGAAAGCCACGTACTTAGCATGCGCGAAACAGTTCTGAGCTGAAACACCTAATAAATGCTCCATACACTCCTAATAAATGAGGTTGTTGGATAGTCAATATCCATTTAGGAGGATGGTCCAGGATTTATTAAAGATAGTCTGTTCTTTATGAGAGAATTTTTCCTGGCTGGTAGGCAGTGGTCTAGTTGGCCCTTCAATGCCAACCAGATAACGGGCTACCAGCCCGGAAAATTTCTCTTATATTGCCTCCAGCCGTGAACGCCTACGATGCTATGAGAGTGATCTTTATTCGAAATCCCTCCTCTCTCCTCTCTTTGCCGTCCCAATGACGTAGCATTTTCTCCACCAGCAGGCATTCTTATTCCAAAGGTGGACATGTTTAGATGGTACGAAACGCATCGTTTCATAAGGAAACTGCTTTTTTCGTTAATTTTTTAGTTTCTATTTTTAATGTTAGTTCTCCTCTTAGACATACGCCTCTAAAGCTGAATACATTATATTTCGCAATTTATAGTTCAAATGTACTTGAGATAAACATTTGCCTGTATTTGGTGCATTTCAATGTAAACATTCTATTCTTCAGTATGTATAATAATGATGTTAAGAGTTCTTCATGTATCTATTTTTGTATACTTTATTTAATATGATAATTTATTCACGCGTTTTAATTTTTAACTTAATGTAGTAACAATTCCGTTCATTTTAGCCTTGACAGTGAGATCGAATAAGGCCTCGAAACGTTTCCGGTGGTATATCTATATCAGTAAATCTGCAAAGAAAACAGTAAAACCCTGATTGTCTTTAATAAATCCTGGACCATCCTCATAGGAATTTCAAAACAGACTAGGAAATAAACTGGGACAGTCAATAACTCTAGTAATAACGAATCGACGTCTGTCTCCGCCAGCTGCCGTGTGGTCCATGGCCCGTGGTCCGTGGTCCGAGTGGTTACTGCCGACCTGAAGGCGAAGCGTTTACTTCATACATCGAGTTTTGATCCTCGACTTGAATTCCACGTTTGTAAGCGGTAATGCATGTAATGCGACATTTGGTTGTGAAATTCGTCAGCTACAACCGAAATGGTAGTAATGCGATACACATTCCCATATTGTGGTAGAAGCTTGAAATGTGGAAACTTTGTGATTGTTATAATTTGCATGCAATTCAAATGGGTTCAGCTAAATTGGGGTCTGCGAAATTAGACCGTCTCGGAGAAATACTCAGAACTAGATCGAAACGTCACGAACGTCAAACTGTTTGTTAAACATTAACCAACGGAATAGGGAATTAATTAGTTCATAACTACATGTGCCTCCGGGTGGTGACAAATTGCTTGTGTAATTTAGTCATTCCCGGTGAGAACTATCCCTAACGCTTTATGAGATACGATTGTAAATATAGTAGGGTCTCAAAATACTGTCCTATAACAATTAAATTCGACACTAGCCGACGTCATTGCTACTGCAATAAAGTGCAACATGAAATGTCCATGTTCCGTCTTTTCATGAACATGACGCACCGTCTCCCGGAGAGCCAAGTAAGTACCGACTCCGGCCACGGAACCTACCCTCTCAGACCTTAAATGGTTCATTACGATTCTTAAGTTTAACTTGTGGTTCTTCATTGAAGTTCAGGAATTGTAACTAACAGTACTACAAATAATAAGCCTTGCTTTACTCCTAAATATTGAACTCTGAACATCATCGAGAATATTTCACACAACATATCTTTGAATGCATATGTTCCGGCGCGAACGTTGCACTTCAATGAGTCATATTGTGTTACATTTTTCTTCCCACTCGTACACACCCCTCCTCTTCATATGAAAATTTTAACATTTACAAGAAATCTGCGAAATTCAGTCATTACCCGTGCATTTCTGTCCTTTGTCACGGACTGATTCTATCAACTGAACATTAATTACCCTAAAACTTGGTAATGGATGAACTTAGTTGTCCCAACCTCGATGGAGGGGTCTGATGGACCTATTATTCTCTGACACAACAGTGATGCTCATTCAAAAAATTCCCTTCCCTTGCACTAAATATACAAGGTCTGTCCCAAAAGTAAGTTGAATAAGTCCAAGAAAAAATATTTATTGCAGATAAATATACAAGTAACTAAAATTCTTCAAAGTAGCTTCCTTCCGCGTCGGAACACCTGCGCCAGCGTTTTTCCCAGTCGCTGAACGCACCCTGGAAGGCGTCGACGGAGACCTCCTTCAAGCACCTCGTCGTTGCTTCTTTGACGGCTTCCAAAGTCGCGAAATGGTGGCCCTTGTGTCCTTCTTGATCCTCGGGAACAAAAAGAAGTCCAGTGGTGCCAAGTCGGGGCTGTACGGCGGCTGGGGCAATGTTGCCACACCGCGTTTCGCTAAGTACTCTCTAATAATGAAGGAGGTGTGCGACGGCGCGTTGTCACGGTGAAGACGCCAAGTGCTGGCGATCTCCTTCCTGACGCGTTTCACTCTGCTTTGGAGCCTTTTCAGGACTTGCAAGTAAAAATGACTGTTCACTGTTTGTCCTTGTGGCATAAAATCTGAGTGGACAATGCCTGTTTTGTCGAAAAACACGATGAGCATGGCCTTTACACGGGACTTGCTCATTCTCGCCATTTCGGGCGCGGGGAAGCTGGCGTGTGCCACTCAGCACTTTGTCTTTTGGTCTCCGGGTCATACTCGAAAACCCATGTTTCTTCACCCGTAATCACATTATCCCAAAAATTCGGATCATTTTCACACTGCTCCAAGAGGTCACGCGAAATCCTTGCACGAACAGCCTTCTGTTCATCGGAAAGCACCTTGGGGACCATCTTCGCACAGATCTTCCGCATGCTCAAATCTGCGGTAACAATGCGTTGCACAGTACTTTTAGGGATATTACACTCATCTGCCAGCATTCTAATACTCAGGCGTCGATTTGAGTTCAGCATGTCCCTCACTTTCTTCGTTTTGATCGGAATGTGACGTTGACGGGCGTCCAGAGCGGTCTTCATCCTCGGCGTCCTCTCTGCCTTCTCGAAACATCTTGTGCCAGCGGTAAATCATATTGTTGGACATGGTGCTATCGCCATAAGCTTCCCTTAGCATGACAACGGTCTCAGCGCCCGTTTTCTTGAGCGCAACACAACATTTTATTGCGTACGCTGGTCCTTGAAACGTGGCATCTTAAAATTCCGACGCGTCACAAATACAAGGGTTCAAACTAGCAGCGATGCGCACTGTGAAAGAGCCTGCAGACAACTGACGTGTTTGTCCTTAGCTTCTCTAAACCCCACACAACCATTCACGTCACTTGGCGCGCCTTGCTAGTGGCTTGCTTCGGGGGCGTAAGGTCATTCAACTTACTTTTGGGACAGACCTTGTATTGCACCGGGATCAAAAGAAGAGAAAAATTTAACTGCGCCGAAAAAATTACGACCTTTTTGGTATTCTTCAGATTTCAGAATTTTGAAAATATACGTAAAAGAATGTGCACAATGTTAATACAGAAGGTAGCTTCTTCAGATTTAGCATTCTAGCAGAAGTATCGTTCCTAACAACTGATTTACCTGCTGAAAATTATATTGAAATTATTAGGTTACCGAAAGTTGTGAAAAACATCGTGGAACTGGAAAGCTACCCCCAGACTCACGACAACACAAACACAACTAGGGTACTGCTCCGGCATTCGCCTGTGTTTCATCGCAGGAACGACGGAAAACTACCGATCAGAGCAGCCGGCCGCTAGAATTCTCCTCCAGATAGCGGCTGAACTCGACCTAGCTGTGTAGCTATTATCTGTTTACTCTATGAAAAAACCTGATGTAAACAAATGCACGTGTGTGTTGATGTTTCTCATTTGTTTGCAGTACGCGCTCTGCTGTTGTCGGAATCCTGACGCTAAAGTAAATAGTTATCTAAAGAAGAATCGTTCGTTAAATTAACTTTGCGTCAAAACTATCGCAACGGTTTCGAAAAAAGAGGCCATTATGACCTGCATACGTATAGTTGGGCGATGAGGTTATGAGCCTCTGAAAGTTCAGCCCACGAACGTGCTGTCTGACACGGGTCATGCGCGTGGGCTCGTGGGACCGCGGCGCCGCGCCGCTGATCGTCCCGTGAGGCCCTCAGTTCGATTTAGAATATCAGAGAGTGTGGCTGGCCCTTCGGTAATTAAACACAAGAGTGTAAAATTTGTTCGCAGTGGCGAAAAGCGCCTCCTCCTCAACGTTTTCAATTGGTTATTGAATAATAATTCGTCGTTACCGACGAAGAAAATAGATGAACTTGCTGAAGTGAATGTCCTGTTTAGGATAAAAGTTCACTGGAATATCCGTTTCCCGCGTACTGAAAATCAGGTAAGATCTCACCGTCAAGGAGCGAGGAGAAACGAACCACCAACGCTTGCGAATTGTTGCAGCTTGTTTGATCTGAATCCTACGCGAACCAAATTATACGCATTAATGACCTCCGATTTTGGGTTTCAAAGAAGGAGAAGGAAAATTAGTCAGGATAGAGATGACATCATTTTCCTTCCTGAAGCAGACAGTTCGTAAGTGAAGTTGTTAAATGAGCATGACAGATCTTATTTAGTTTGAATTGGCTGAGTATGCTGCTCGTATAATCGAAAGTAGTGCGCTAGGAGTTGTTTAATCAGAAGCGTTGTGTGGCGCGAAGATTTCTTCAGTTTGCTTACATAAGCTTTTTTTCTTAGCGTGAATGGGTAAGTGTCGAAAATCCTGCCACCGTCGGGACTAGATCCCTAGACCCTCCCGGTCAGAGGCGCTGCGCAATGACATCAATTAATGCCCTGAGTCATCTACGCTGGTAGTCAGCTAGAAATTCCGTGCCATTCTGTAGCACAACTAGTTTAAATTGTCACGAGTTTACTCACAGATAAGAGAAAACTTCTCGTATTTTGACAAACGCCCCCACGAAGTGTAGTTTGAATAAACTACGAAACAAAAAAATTCATTTTCTGTACCAGCGGCCAATAAAACGTATTTTTTCTGTCAAATTATCGACACATTTACCTGCAGCATTACATAACTATCGCCCAACGGATAATACTTCGTGAAATTAAAAATTATACATGCTGTGATATGATATTTCCTCAACCGCGTGTTCAAACTTCTGCCAGCGCCGTTTCAATGTTACGATTTCCCCAGCCCAAAATGCCCCGTCCCCGTTTGACGCATTTCCCCAAAAGCAGGCGACGGTCATCGACCTTCGCTTATATTCGTGAACTGGGAGTAAACGAAAGATTGGATGCTTTGCAAAACTCCTTCTCTAAAATAAGATTTTCCTTCTTCGCTGACCGCGTGTCCCAGGAGTGGAAGATGGAAAGAAGCCGTGGAGAGCGGGGAAAACTCATCATGCGGACGAATTTTAAAAGATACCTTTGGCCGGCATCAGTAAAAATACAGATACCCAACCACACAACATTTTATGCAAATAATACCACGCACATTGCTTAAGAACAACTGAAACGTTGTTGTATCACGCTGGAGTAAATTGTTAACGAAATCTTCACGAATACTGCAATAACCTAGACAGAAGGAGAAAAGATTATCTTCCAAACAATGAGAAAAGAAAGACTCTCTTCCAAACAGAATGAGAAAAGAAAGATTCTCTTCCAAGCAGGAGGAGAAAAAATTCACTTACAAGCAGAAGGGAAAAAAATTCACTTCCATACCGAAGGAAAAAATCTTCTGTTCCAAACAGATATTAGTTTCTTCGGTTGTAAGCAGGTCAGAAGTTCATAAATCATAAAATACTGGACCCAGCACACTGTAAGATTTTAATATATCATAATAAGAGTATTAAAGGCGTTTTTCCCTCTTGTACAATAACCCTACATGTCATATTTTTTCAATAGCCTGTATTATGTCCAGAAACGCAGTCGAGCAATATTTATTTTCTTCCGGACATTTACTAATGATGTTGGATCCTGTGGATTTGTTCAGCTGTGGGAGTGCTTCTTTCGGAATTCAAACTGATATTCGTGTTTTCTCTTCTGTTGTATGTTTGAATTTGTTGATTACCTTGAGCTGGAAAAGCTTCATGTGTTTGGAGTTACCACATATTAGTCGCATTCCAACGCGCGAACCGGCGGACTGACGTCACCACTGCAAGCCTGCCCTGTCGAACTCATTAGACGACTACATATTTGCTTTCTTTTCATTTTGCACTACATTTCAACATGTAAATTTTGTTAAGAGCTAATACCTTCGTAATACATTATTCAATGCGTTTTTAGGACTATATTGATGAAAAATGGCATAAAATGTTTAAAATAGCAACGTTCAACGTGCAGAGAGTTAAAAATGGTTTTGCTGAATCTAAAATAACTAGCAAATTTGAAAAACAGAAAATTTAATTAAAAGTTCGTTTTAGGTACGACGTTCTTGAACAGAACAATTTTATTCGCATGACATGTATTTAATGTAGGTTGAAAGATTGGATCAAAGTCATTTTGTGTAGTTTTCTTGAAGTTCCAAAAACTTTTACATATATTTTTCAATTTTTATTTTTTTATTTTTATCAATTACATACGAACGTTCACACAAGGGAGTTTATTCTAGTGTTCTTGTCTGAAAATTTCAAATTTTACATAATTTTATGCAGCTATAAAATTGAAATTGATATAGCATTAGGGCATATTATAATTACGAAGACTTGAGGTAACAATGGCATTATTTTAAGCAGTATTTATTATTCCAAATAAGTTTTAATGATCATGGCGAATCGTGTCTTCCGTTTGAAATTAGTTTCACTATATAATTCTGATTTCTATTTGTATTCTGATTCTAATGTCTCGACAAAATCATATGCAATGCAGTATTAAATTAATTTTTAGACTTATTTCAATGATTCGTACTTATTAATGGGTTTTTGAAAGTACACATTTGTATATCCGTTGTATTAATAGCAAACATTCCCTATGATTTGAGTCGTAATTTTATTGCTGATCCCAAATATCCCAGTACAGATCTCATTCTTGATAAACCGCAAAACAGTTTACAACTGTACGTTTGGATGATCGAATCATAACAAATACTCAAATACTATTAAAAAATTAATCTCGTAATTGGTGGAGATTAAAATTTGCATGTTTCGAATTCCCTGGCTTGGGGAAATTAATTCCCTGTCCATCAACCGATTTGGGTTTAATACACGGACTTTTTTAAATTTTGTCTTCATTGCTTCAACGAATGTGGAATTCAATTAATGCGAAAACCATTGAAAAATTAATTTATTCCTGACGCTAGCCGGATATTACTCGAGACAAACGACAGGATACAGATTTTTTAGCCTCTTGAAATTTTTCGACGTCTTTCAAAATTGTTTGCATAATTTAAATAAGTTTTATCGTTGAGGATGTAAAATATTTAATAAAGGGTTGCCTTCAAATGAAGTTTATCCAAACCTCCAATTTTAAATTAAATTAGTTTGTTTTAAGTTGTTTTATTTTGGCTTTACGGATGTCATTGAAGTTCTTTGAATTTCCTCTAAACAGATATATTCGAATATTTTTTTAAAAAAACATGTATTATGGGTATATCTTGACACATTGAAGAATTAACTGTGTAGAGAACAACGTTTTCCTATTTATTTTAACAGGAAATGCGTTTGCGACAACATTCAATTTTGAGAGGAAGAGGAGGGAGGGACTACGATAAGAAGTTTATTTGATAAGAAGTGTATTTCTAAAGTGAGTGTTTGATATCACAAAATATTGTTATGGATATTACTTTTAGTTTTACTAATAATATAATTTTCTACCTTTCTATTCACAGGGCCTATTGACAATGTACTTTCACATTCTTCTTTCTGTGGAAAATACGTTACACTTCTAGCCTTATCCTGACTTCCGCGAATCCCTACGTTTCACGAAAAAATACTATTTTGCATATTTTGACATTTTAGCATATAAATAAGTTTATTTGAATATTTCTTTTTAAAAGAACACAAAAATGAATATTTTCCCTTAAAAAGTATTAATTAAATACGATCATGAGCTTTCTTATAGCTTCAAATATGTTTAAACAATATATTTTAGATATAACCGACTATGTAAAGTGTGTTGCGGAAGTGGAAAAAATAGAAGGAGTAATATGTTACCAAGATGATCTTCATATGATGAAGTACAAAATTCTTAATGTACCGACCTTCCAGATCACCAAAAAGGGGTTTCATATTGAGTACACACTGAAAAAAGTACAAAAATGCACAGCGCACAGCGTGGAAAGGTTTTTTTCGAAATACTAGATCTTGTCTGACAGGACACATTCCCAAACATCAGAAAATATTAACAAAACCTTTGTGGCTTTCTGTGTTATTAAAATAAAAGGGGCCGACGTAGATGATATTTGCATTTTCCTAGATCCTCTGAGTAGCAAAAAGATGTGATTATCTATGCAAAATTCAACTTCGTTAACCGAACTCAGCATACCTTACGAATTCTGAGCGTATTTCACTTTTTTAATACACATTTTATTTCATTATTAGCCCAGGAATAAAAGTTTGCACAAACTTCCTCACTCCAGCTACAACAAATACTATTCATTTTTTCTGAAGAAAAAATTTAACAATTTGGACCTCTTGTTGGTGCTCTGTGCCACTGTGTCCCGTGCGAGGGGGGAGGGGAGGCAGCTTCTGGCCAGCCCTCTCAGAGGCCGGCTGCGTGGGCAGAACAAAAGCGCAGCGGCGCGCGGCGGATGCCAGCCAATCGGAAGGCGCCTCGCGGATCGTCATAAAGAGACCTCAAAGGAGGGCCTGCGCTCCGAAATTCGCCGCTGGCGCGAAGGGCAAGGGCAGGGGGCGGTGGGGGGGGTGCCTGCGCGCTAAACGCGATAAAAGCAATTTCGGTTTGGCAGCAGCTGCCAAAGGCTACACTAAAATTATTATCGTGTTTAATATTCTCACCGGTGCCGGCGTTGGCGCAAGTAGCTGGCTCATGCCATGTCTGACACGGGGATTGTCAGACCTCCGCTGGAAATACTACAAGGAGGCTGCACGCATAAGAACGCATAAGAAGAAGAGATGAATGAACGAGGAGGAGGAAAGGATAAGAAAGAAAAAAGGAGGAAGAAAAAGAGAAAGAAGAGAGAGACTAGGAAGAAAAAGACGAGGAAGAAAGAGTAAAGACAAAAAGGAGGGGAAGAAGAGAAAGAGGAAGAAGAAAGTACTTTCAAAAATACTTTAGAATTTATATATCGGTAAAAGGGTTCATGAGGTTTCAGCCCCTCCTCCATAAGGCAATGACACATATTAAAAAAATTAAGCTTTTAGTAAGTTTCTGTACTAAGGAGGCGAATTCAACATATCGAGTGTGTACGTTATAAATATTAAACTACTTGTCAACATATAAAAATTCATTTCATATCCAGCTTACATGAAAAATCTTTTAAAAGGTATGTCAAGTTGGGTGGATACTGCACAGGTATAGAATACATATAACCTTGAATTTTTCAAAGAAGTCATCAAATAACTTTAAATGCATTGAAAATCAAATAGAATAATCACACGGGAAATATCTTTGCTTTTTCGACAATCACATTGGAGATTATCCACTAATTATCCGTCCAAATTTCGGTTACTAATAACTCTTGCTGTTGATTACAAAAGTATGCAAACTTTTGTAAACACATCTACATTTCTGATATATATTTTAGTATTTTCCCTAGTATTTGTTGAATCTATGTAACGCAATGTGTTGTAGTATCAACGTTAGCTAAAATTTTTCGAAGTAATTTTCTCAGCGCACAATACCCAATATGATGATGAGACAAATACCTGATTGCAACAGCGCCGTCTTCAGGTAAGCGGACACTAGCGCCTACGATCCTGCTAGTACTCGCACGGGCGCCGGCCTTTGGATGTCGTGGCTCCTTGGTGCCGTTCGTGGCTGGAAACCTCGGCGGTAGCTGGCGACCTCCGACTTCGACCCTCGTTCGCACTGACGCATCTGCGCACCAGCACTCGTTTCGTGACATTATTATTCAGTCTTATTCGTGTCATTGCATCTGGTCACAAGGAATTCGGGGCTACGAGGTAGCGTTGTAACATTTCCCGTCTTCAAAATTTAAGGTTCAAATTGAACTTTTAGTTTGTGATCCACGAGGTGTATAACAGTTTAGGATCCACTAGCTAACAGTTCATTAACAGTGTTCAATAAAGTCTTATGGTACAGTTCAGTCCGCGATACACTTCCACACTACACTAGCTGCTGTGATGTTTCGTCATTATCAGAGCGGCTTCACCCACCACGGAAATCCCGCGTGCTCACAGGGTTTGCGCCGGGGCTGCTAGACGGAAAACTCGCTTGAGTTAGAACCGCCTCGTTACTCGCCGGCCCATTTACGTGATATCCCGGTCGCTGCCTGCTGGATACCTATCTGAGCTGCTCGCTTACGCATTTTGTAAATTCTTTGCTTCCTCGCGCCGCGCTCCATGAAGCCCTCATCACAGCATTGTGGTTGCTTCGATGGGTATTTTGGAGCACGCACATGATTCGTAATTTATATTAATATTCTTTCTATATTATAATATGGAATTATGGGGCATGTTACGTGCTGTAGAGATATTGTTCGAAATCTCACAAGTCGGTCGGTATTGTCATCGCGCAAACATTCGTCACTCTTGAAAATAGTTTCTAAATTCAATTAATTTAGTAAAATTTGGTAATTAGGCTTCAGGTTTTTGGAGTTTAATAAAAATTTGAATAACATTGTTCAAACTTTATTAAATACGGATGAATTAATATTAATGTTGCTCACTATGTTCCTGATTTTTTTGAAGTTTTAATATCTTTTTCATTTTTGTTACATCTTATCGGTGTGCTAAGTTCTGTGTAATTTGCATTGGTGTGTAAGTGCAAAAAATTTGTCTTGTTTATTTTCTTTGCACTATCACTGTGGTTTCTTTTTCCTCTTTAAATTGTGTTGTTGTTTTTTTACTTAAGATCTCTTCGTTGATTTCTGTGCTTTTCTGTAATGCCTGTGGAATTTCCGTTTCTTAGGCAAATTAATAAATACTTTGAAAACGAGTCCCTGTTCATCTTTTTACCAAGACTTCTTCTTTTCCATGGGTGTCCATGCAGACACTGGCACATCGCGAGCACACAGATGTCAGGACAAGGCTCAAAAGAAGCTGTAATACTATTGGAACAAGAAGAATTTAATTCTCCCAGTGAAGGCAATATCAGGGGTTATTATTCATACGGGAATTCCACTTCCACAATATAACAACGTGAATTCCATTTGCCTGTCAGCAGTAAATGCGTCCTATATAGTCGTTGCGTTCTGTTTTTTTCGTGATCTTGAGAGAATATGTTGATTTAATTAGTTACATTTGCGAATAAGTACATGTATTACGTTTCATTAACTTTAAGTGTTAATTGATACGCGTTTTACTTTACATGTTTATAGCTCAGTATTCTTATTTACTTCAAATATTCTTAAAAAACGTAAATGTATTTAGAATAATTCACCGATAGAATAATACGTGGATAAGCTATTGATCCTGAGTTACGTTTTGTAAGTTAATTGGAAGTACGCGTATTCGTTTGTAGTACATATGTGAATTTGTGTAATTTAAATCAGTGTATATTATTTTTTATATTCCTTTGTACTGCATTCTTTCTATATGCCGCCTGTAGGCGGCTTATAGAAAACCAAGAATTTAGAAAACCAAGCCTAATTTTAGCTATTAAGACTGGGAGGGATGGCTCAGGACACCAACAGATGTCCCTGCAGTGCCTCTGACCGGGAGGTCCTAGGTTCGAGTCCCGACGAGGGCAGGATTTTCGACACTCTCTTGTCAGCTAGGTCGAATTCAGTCGCTGTCTGGAGTCGAATTCTAGCGGCCAGCTTATCGGTAGTTTTCCGTGGTTTCTCAGATCAATACCAGGCGAATGCTGGAACAGTTCCCTATCAAACAGGCCACAGACTGCGCGATTTCATCTTCATCTTCTTTGTCCTATCCCTTATACACACACACTAACATGCATTACACTACACAACATGCCGGGAGACCCGTCAGGAGCTGAGAGCTGGTCCTGGTTGGGGCGGTGACCTGCTGGTGGGATATACCTGGTTGGAGAAAGCCCCGCTAGCCGACAGTAGGTCGACGTCGGATCTCGCCATACAGCTGGGAAATGATCACCGCCACCTCCCGAGCAAAAAACCTGCATTTCATTTACAGAACCAATGACCCTAGTAGATGAATCACTAAACAATTAAGCAATCAATTTAGCCATTAAGATTAATTTTCGGCATAACCATTCATTACTTTTCTCATCATTATCCACGCTTCTTATACATAATTAAAACGTGTCTTTAAATTTGCCAGTTCTTCATCTGCCAGTGGATTTTTGCAAAGCTTGTCCTTGTAAAACAGAAACCTCACAGTTTTGACGGTTCCTCCGTTGAGTTAATAAGCATTTATTCCGTGCTACAGCAATGTCACAAGCAAATGAAGTTCCATTAGAGTCAACTAGAGCCCACGCAGAGAAATTATTCGAGAGAAAGTCTGGGAAATCCTAACAGCACATACTACGAGCGGCCGCCATGATGTTGAGACACATTTTGTCCTTGTAATTACGATTTTATTAAGGACTTAATATCGGGAATAGAACGGCTCACTTCTTAGTTAAACATTATTTATTCATGTTCCCGGATACTGTCCGTTGAAAGTAACAAATATTTTTAGAAAGGAATTATAATTATTTACCTACAATACTTTTACAAAATCGCGGTCTTTCATTCTTAGAGACTATTTTAAATTGATATAAATATTCATGCAACGTATTTTTCGAGATAATTATACAGTAACACTAGACATATTACCTATAGTTATATTCTGGAATTAGGCTGGTCTTAATGAAGTTAGAATTTCTCCACAGCCAACCTAATTACATACGATCGTGTCCACTTTTTTTAGATATAATACTCCGATCACTCAAAACGTCAAGCTAGAATTATCCCGTGTTTTTTGCTTTTGGGGAAAACGCAAAAATATCAATTGCAAGAAGGTCACATCCCGCAGTGATCGGGTTTTCGCCCGCACTTTGCTTCTTTTTGGCAAACGCAATGTGGCAATCAGTTCCCGATGCGAACAAATATTTCTACAACAGCTGTTCGCTCTGTTGGCCGTTTTTCAACGTATGATTTATTTTCTCGCGTGTTTTGCAACGTATTGGAATATGTGTCGGCAACGAAACCCCACAGAGTTTATCACGAACACAAAAGGACGATGAAAAAAGTAATATTGTAAATACTGTTTTCCTTCTGTTGATGTTGTCTCTGTTGGCATGATGCCAAAAGAGAAAAAAATCAGTGACCGATCGCGGTGTACTTATCATTTGGGTGTATTGCAGGAGGAAGAAAGTGTAATCAGTCACCAATGTTTTTGGTTCACTAAGAACAAATTCAAAAATGTCAGTGATTTTGGAGTGAGGCTGCGAGGTTTTGGCCCGACAACAGATTGTGGTGAATAAAACATCGATATATATCCTACACGAAGGCATACATTCAGTAACGTCAATCATATATGCCCAACAAAGCAAGTGGAAAGTTTTTTTCTTATTTTTTGGCTCACGCTTTGAATATCCTACCTCTTCCCATCTCATCTCCTTCGTCTCCTCCATTCCTCTCCCCATCTACCCTGTCCTTCTCTTCCCCTTCATCTCTACATATCATTCTTCGTCTCTCTTCTTCTTCCTCTCCCAGTCATCCAACTCCTTTCTTATTCTTCTTACTCACCACATCTATAAATTCGTCTGTCTATCTTCACCTATCTTCCCTCTCGTACTTTACCTCTTCTTTGGCTCTTACTTCTCTGGTTACCCTTCTCAATCCTTGGTCCATTATTTTTTCTCTCACCCTTTCTATCTCCCATATTTTTCTTTTTCCTCATTTCCTTCTCACCTTTTCTCTACCCGCTTCTTTATTCCCTTTTTCTCCCTCCACATCATTCCTAGTCCCATTACCATCTCCCTTTCAGTCTCATTAGAAAGCATTGGTTTGTTTATTTTCTCGTAAGTGTATTCCTACACCACCTGCGCACATCGCCGGTACTGGATGTTCCATTTCCGAGTGCCGTGGGATGCAACAAACGCACATCGCTCTATTGCAGGAATTCTGAGTGCCAGGAAAATGGGTTGGGAATAAATGACGGAACGGAACGCTAAATAGTGAATGAGGGTGGTACGGAATGGAAAGGGGTGATGGGAACGGAGACAAACGGGACGGGTCAGTCCGAAGTGGAGGGAGAAGTGCAGGGGAGCGAAGCAGGGGAGCGGAACCAGGTGGGACTGGGACAAAACGTCGAGGAACGCGGAGGGCGGGGCGGAGCAGGCCGGAAGAAATCAGATGCAGCCCTGGAGCACGCCAGAAAGGGAAGAAGAGGGAACGCGAGGCGCTGAACGCGAAGTGGGAGGGGCTTGGAGGGCAGGCGCAGCGGGCGTTTCAGATGTTTTCTTTGATTGGTTAGTGGTTCCGGGCGGGCCAACTGTTAATGCCACTAGCCCCTCAAGTGCAGTGCATGTTTTATCGTGGGGGGTGGTGTGATATTCCGCCGCTGGATGGTGAGATCTGACGCCAACCTACAAGTCAGTTAATGAGGTTATCCCCAACCAGGTGTCTCCATCAGGAGGGGCTCCGCCTTAACCCGTAACAAGCTCTATCCTAAAAAAATGTCGCGAATGGCCCTTGGTCGGTTTGTTAAGGTATTGCCACGGAAAACTACCGATCAGAACGCCAGAATTCTCTTCCAGGCAGCGGCTGAACTCCAGGTCCTCCCGGCCAGAAGCACTGCAATGACACTTTTTATGCCCTGAGCCACCTAATCAGGGAGGGAGGGAAAATCAGAGCAGAGCATGGCGCGACGGAGCGGATCTGAACAGAATGGTCAAGGAGATCGCAACGGGACGGACCGGAACAAAACAAGATGAGCCAGAGCGGAAAGGGATGAAACGGTTGAGAACAAACCCAAATGAGAGAGGAGGAAAACGGGACAATGAACCAAGATAGCAAGCTACAAAATGGGACAAACGGGGTAAACTGAACGGAACACAAGGGGCCGGGCCGGGCCGCGGGGCGGTACGCGTGAGCAAAGCGGACGGTGCGAATGAGGTGGGCGGAGCAGGCGCGGGGCCCGGGGTGGCTGTTGGGATGGGGGGCGTGTCCGGCCTTCGCGGGCCAAGCCGCGCCTTTGTGTCGCGGGGGCCGCGCCGATGCCCCATTGAGGGGCGGTTATCAGGACACGCCCCTCTTCCACCCTCGCACGGAAGCCGCGCCTCCGCTCACGTCCACGCCGGAAGCCGCCAGAGGGAGCTGCGGCGCGGGAAATGATTGCCTCGCGGGTTTTCACGTGCCGGTGGAAGAAGGGTTGTGATAGGATTGTCGCTAAAACGTCTGATATTCACTTCATTGTGTTGCGCAGACTGTTCAAACTGAATGAAAAGTACGATTGTACCACCATGCGTCGAAAGAGATTTGTATAAGGAAAAAGGAATACTCAAGAATACTTTTTATTTATTATATACTTATATACTTATTATACTTAATATTACTGATATTAACACAGTGAGTAAGTAAAATGGTAAAGGAAATAATCGTCCACAAAAATTGTATTATTTTTATGAATTATTACCCAGAGTTAACTTTCGGGAAACACTTTTCCCATCCTCAGTGGGTCTTGTCCAAGCAACGTGGATCACTCATAAATGTTCACAACATGATCGGAAAACTGCAAAACATACTGGATACAGGTAGGTGGCAGCCATCTTTTGGAATGGAAGAAGAGGCCCTATTTCCTTTACCATAGTGGATTACCACAAGATATCTGCTATCACCACGGAATTTACAGTTACTAAGTATCGTTTATGTTGTGATAACTAATGTAAGATATTTTGTTGTTTATTATACTTATACTTTTACGAAGTAGTTTTTCGTATGTTACATATTATTTTTTCCCTCGTGGTAGATGGTGACCCACACTTATTTAAGTTTTAAGTATGTTTCTGAGGAAGACCCCATACAGGATTGAAAAGTTGAACCACTGGATGTTTTTATTTTAATAATAAGACAATTGTCCTATTTATTCATATTCCATCGCAATGAATGTCTTAAGCTGATTGGGATGTGTCGTGGCAGGCGCTGCAGGGCCTGTCGGAGGGCCTGGAGGACTCGGCGCTGGTGCTGCTGCAGACCTTCCTGGGGCTGGCGGCGGCGCTGGGCTGCGTGGGCTTCGGCCTGGTGGTGGCGCAGCCGTCGCTGCAGTGCCTCGTCTCGCGCCAGTACCTCTGCCAGGCCGCGCTGCTCGGCATCGGTGAGTCCCCCTGCAGCAGCTATCTTAGATGTGCAAACAATTGATATTGGTATAAACCAGATCGATGAACTCCGACACCGTGTGCCCGATGTCCATGAAAGTTGGCACATTTAAGTGTTCTTTCAAGAAGAGGGTTTCATACTGTTCATTTTGTTGAAACTCCACTAGATGGCGCTGCAGCACAAAATTGCACTTTAGTTAAATGCCTTGGCGCACTTCCCATAGAAGCGGTGGAAGTTCTGCTTTCACATTTATTTTACGAAAGCTCTTCGAAAGAGCGAAGTATGAATGGATTCATTCTGAAGTTTTTCAGCCTCGCTTTGTTCCTGTATACAGTGAATAAACAGCGACCGGATGTGTGAATTAGGTCGCTACTCATGTGGTACTGCTTCCACATACTGAAATATCAGAACACGCCACTGGTTAAATGCAATTCCCATTCCATTTGGGCTTCATTGTTGCTGGGCGTTGCCATCTGACGCAGGGCGAAGCCGAGGAGGACAGGGCGGGCGGCGCGAGAGAGGTAAAGAGAGACAGGCAGACAGATACAGGAAGACAGTGAGAGGAAGGGAGAGAAAGGGGAGAGAAGACCAGGGCAACGACTGCCGAGTTCTGATAGTATATATTATAGCTCTAAAGACAACGATTTTGATGACCGTCCTAATCGGATTCCGGTTTTAAACAAGCGAAGCCCAAAAAAGGAAAAAATAGGAGTGGAGATCACTATATATTGAGTAGATAGCAGCTTTCCTTTATTAATAAAAGGCTACGAAATTTGCGTCGTTGGAAATGCGCAGATAGAATGGGAACGGCAAGATGGCGCCATGCGCAACTTGGCAAGTTCTCGGGAAGAGCAGTTGGTCTTGCTTAGAGAACATAGAGTTATGTGATTGTTAAAATGATGGTTTGTGACTACCAATTGCATGTATTCAATGTACTCTCTTATACATCATTCTTGTGATATCTAAGGAAAGATCAAAGGTGATTATTATCTGGAAAATGTATTTTATACATTTTTAGTCATTAATTTCATAAATTTTGTTTTTAATGTCATCACTGACATTAACAAAATCAGTCATCACATTAATTTAAGGTTGATCACAGAATTTTCTGTTATAGGTCGATACAATCTCCCTGTAAAGATCTAGGTAAATATAAAACATACCGTTCCATTCGTGACAAAAATGTTAATTCATTATTGAAATACACATATTACTATTTGCTACCACCAGATGTAAATTATTGGTGCTATTCGCGGACCTACAATCTCTTAAGATATATCCACTTTAACCAAAACCCCATTCGTAAAAAAAATGTTCTTCCATTTTACACCAGATAGGCCGAAGTATGAAATACTATCTACTTCGAAAAAAACGACAGTCGGCGAAATATTCAAAGGTTTAATTTGCAGCATTCCTTTTTTTCGGCCTCGACGGCATATTGGCGAGCGCGGCAACGGAGCGCAACACATTTCATTTGGAGTCTCGTCGATAAAAATCAACGATTCGCGAAAACGGTTTTGACGGCCGCGACGGCTCGCCTTTCAGCCGGGCCTCTCCAAAACCGGAATGATCCGCACTGATAATAAACATTGCCAAGAGGCCAGATAACATTATGTACCGAAATGGCGCACCAATTCTTCGTAACTTTTTATTGCGTTTGGATTATTCGTTTATTGCTCTGCACTGAAAATTTCCCTTTTGAAACGATCGATCCGAGTCACTGAAAAATTGGAAATTTTACTTTCACTCTTTCCTCTGAGGACATCCTGTTACTGCAGCTGTGAGATTATAAAATTCCGTCTCATTGTGAGTGCGTGACACCTACGTTCCACATCCCTGGCGAATATATTTTCATTCAGTTAAACTAAAAATCAATGACATCGTACTATTTTCACGTTTTGAAGACCATTGTAATTCTAGGTTTCTGAAAGGAAAAGTATTTCTCTAAAGAAAAATCTTTATTCGACTTAAGTTATAACTTGGATCAAGAAAGTACTTACTATTGAACTCATTTTCGGCATTAAATGTCCTTATGCGTCTCAAATGCATAAAACGTCATAGATATCAACAATTAAACAACAGATCAGAGTTGCCGCAGTCTAAAATTCTCAAGCAGCAAGTGGCATTGTTCGACTCAACCATTTCATTGCGGTTGTAAATCTTGCCACCGTTGGGACTCGAACCTAGGAACAATCTGCTACGAAGCCTAAGTTATAGCCCGGCAACAAATACGTCACAGTAGGTATGTCATCCATTATTAAGCATTTTCTTTTCTTTACGATGTGGACGTGTGTCTGTCTCACGTCATCTAGAACTCCTTCCGAAGGCTCTTGAGGGTCTCCCTACTGCCATCTATAGGCACCTGTGGGTCCTTTCGGTCCTGCGCAGTATCCCAAAGCTTTCTGGACCAATCTACTACTAGAGAGCTCTCATAATGCCCCTAACACCATGCCAAGGTAACTCTTGGGCTTGTTTAGAAATAGTTGCCCGAGGTAGTTTATGGACCCATCTCGTTGCTTGTTTCTTTTTAGAGATTAAAGGTTCTTCAGTGCACTCACCATCTTCCCAAGCATATCAGTTGCCGAAATAGAAATTAGCATAGCACGCCAGTTAGCCATTACAGAAATAATTGCCCGCGGTAGCTCATAGTCCCATCTCGCTGCTTGCTTCTTTTTTAGAGATTAGAGGTCCTGTTTTTCACCCGCAATCTTCCAAAGCATACCAGTTACCAAGAACAAGGCATGATGAAATTTAGATGTAGTGCACGAGAAACTGGGAGTACTCCCATGCCACAAACACAACTGAGCATCCCATCCATTACTAATGAGTACAACTTCATGACCCATGCGGCTCACGAGAAAGTAAAAACTCCCCACCCCCACCGGAAATCAGCGATCCACTTGCTGCCCCTCCTCCACAGCGCCCTCTTCCTCGTCTGGCGGGGGCCTTCTCATGCCGCGCACGGCCCCCTGTGTCACGTGCAGCGCCCACGCCCTGCTTTGTAGTCCCGGCGGCCGCCGCTTGGTTCGCTGCCCTCGCCGGTGCGCGGTGCCTCTTGCATGCGCCCCCCCCCCCCGGATTCGTAATTTTACGATTTGGCGTGAGAGTGCGCTGTCCGCGCTGGGGCCGGGGTATTTTATTTATCTTCAACTCCCGAAAGTACCGATAGGTGAATTAATGCAAGCTACAGTTTTATTTTATTTTGTAATGTCTTCTGATGTTGCATTTACTGCTTTTTTCAAGCGTGAAATAGATTTTAAATTTTCGTTGCATGTTATAAAGAACTTGTTAATTTAAGTGCGTTTGTGTGCGAAGGTTCAAGGGTCATTAAATTTAGAATCTACTTCTGTCGCATTCATTCACAATGCGCTAAGATAAGGCGACAGGTTTTAATGATATATAAAACACCGTCGAAACAATATTCTGTAAATGCACTACTGCTGTATAAGGGAGCATTAAACACATTTCAGACTAAAAATACGGAATTTTGTAGATTCGATTCGAAAATGTAAAAATCAGAATACGCTCATGCAATATGAAACTGCTTACGCTGCAGTAAATATGACTAGAGTGTGATACTAAGAAATTGTGCATCGGTCGAAACACCTAAAGTCCAGGTCACTTAATAACAAGAGTTAGCCTCAGTTCCTTAGATCATAATCTACAAGATAAGACTATTTTGAAACATCTTTTTTGGAAGTTTCGGTTTTATGGATAATAGACATATAGACCCGGACTAACGGAGTGGTCTAACTCCGTTAGACCGGGTCAGCAGAATTATGGTGTCTCGAAATATGTTTACAATCATATTTTCTATTTGATGTGTGTTTTATTAACATTTTAGGGTCGTAGGGTCGTATTAATCCGAATTTTGCAATCTAGCGCTGTTCCCAGGCCTGAGCCCTGGTTTTATTTATATCAACGCCTGGGGTTAGGGAGACATGTGGCGAGCAGCACGTATTCCCATCACTACATATAGCTTACTTCGCTTACCTGAGCTTTCTCTTTCTTCATACAGCTGTAAACACTGAGACGATTTCTATTAGAAGGCTACAGCTTCGAAAATCTATATTCAGAGCGCTACCTCATGCAAACCAGATACTAAGCTGTCAAATATATCTTCATGATTCCTCGAATCTAGGTCCTCTTGTTTCTAAACACCAATTTCTGGATATACCCTTACACGCGCTAGCCTAGCCGGTGTCGCTCACTTCATTGGACACAAAAGCAATTTCTCGACAAACACCTTCGTCCACGCAGTATCGGCCGCATTGCTATTATGTTTTTGTATGGATGTGTACTTTACTATCGATTTTTACAAATCACGTTCAACTCTGCGGGAAACGAAATAAATTATTCCTTTCGGCCATCAATTTCGTGAGACACTTCCCGCTATTTAATGGCATTCCGATGTAAAAACGTTTCCCTGGTCCCCTTTTACGAACTGGCTATTTTTTAGAGTACACGAGAGATTATTTCACATAAATGAAAGTAAAGAGGTAAATTACATTTAAAGTTAAATATCCGATGTGTTATTTCAGACACTTTTATAACATACATGGTATTGGAACTGTATCATGCAAGGGAGAATGAAAAATATCTTCAAGTTCTTCCATGCAATTAATTTATTTTATTATTATTATTACGATTTCTTCTTTCTAAGGTTAAGTTCACGGCAAAATCGCAATTATTTATTCAAATTAGTTAAGTCCACGACAATGTTAATATGAATGAGTAACAATGAGTAATTCGTTGATTCATTTATTAAAAACTAGATATCTACTTTTTGAATTTTGATATTGCGTGAAAAACTGTCTTCCATGAAAAATGTATGAAGAATTATTCACTACATTTACGTAGTACTTTCACGTCTAGTCATATTCAGTATCACACCAGGTGTGGTAGCTCAAAGTCAGTGTTGCCGCCATCCTGCACTGACTGGCCGTGTAATCCTGGGGTTCGTGCAATGACGGAGGTGTATCTTCTATAGCTAGATATCTCGGTCGAATTCAGCCGCTGTCTCGAGAAGAATTCTAGCGGCCTGTTGTGATCAGTAATTTTCCGCGCTTTCTCCGATCAACTCCGGGGGAAGGCCGGAGCAGAACTCTTCCAAATGGGCCAAGGACTGCGCGATATTTCCTTCCCATTCCTTGGCCTCTCCTATCCCTTACTTACTCTCCCGCGCACTACACTACCACACTTGTTGAACGACGAGTCTGGAGCTCAAAGCTTGTCCCGGCTAGGGGCGATACCTGGAGGTAGAAATCCAGGCATGCCGACATATCTCCCCAACCTGTGGGGATCTAATCATCGCCACCTTCCAGGATAAAACATTCACTATACTAACGGGACTAATTATCATAATAGTGCATGAAATCTGAAACATCAATGAAAAATGCATATTTGTTCTGTTTCTACAACTAAGATCTTTGTTTTGTGACGTCCAATACATTAATTGCGGTTGTGAATGAATTGAGAATGTTTGAGATTCAGTCATCGTTAATTTCAGTAGAGTATTCTTCGATATACATTGTTTGCGGAGAACTGTCGTTATTCTCATCGGAAAGCACATGATTTATTGATATGTATATTGATGCATTATGGAAATGGTATCATTCAATCAGTTTCCATTGACGGAGGGATATTAATCAACTAATGCACAGCCCCGTTATGCGGATTGTTGATTCCGTAACCTGCTATTGTACGCACTGTTGCCAGATCGTATTCCTAAGCTCCGGGTTTATCTAGGGTTGCATTTGCCAAATCCAAGGAAATTCTACAGGATCATAGTTGTTTGAAGAGACCATTCAGAACCATGCCTGAATCAAGCAATGTTATGGACGTGATAATGTTAATGTTTCCCTACAAGAATTAATTATGATATCGATGATTTATAGTTTTTATATTGCTATATATTTTATTTTGATTTATTTATTATAATTGATAAATTTACGAATTTTATATTCTTTTACTTCAAGACGAATTCAGTTTATTTCTGACTTTACACTCACGAACAGGATGTCCAATTATAAGACAATAATGTTTCAAATTTTAATCAATCAACAACCTATCTGGAAGAACATTACCGTCAGCGTATTTCACGCTATTTGTTCTTGATATCACATTAGTCAATAATACTATTATGTTAATTTGCACATTGTTTTATTCTGAGAAGACAAATAAACAACGAAAGTAATAAAGCCATTGAAACGTCTAAATACTTCACGAAAGGTAAGATAATAATCTTCTTAATTATCTTAATGGTAAAAAACAGAGAATCGTTTTAAAAATATTCCAGCAGTTCTGCTCTTAAATAAATTGTGAACTTTCATCGCAATAAATGAATGTTTTTAACATTTTGAATGATTAGTGTAATGATAATATTTTAATAATTTATTTTATTTTGTATTGCGAAAAGGCTACTATACATATTCCAAACTTCTATAACAATAAGCTGGTTATAACCGCAGAATTTAAATCCACAAACGGTAAAAAAAATTGCCTTCGGTCTGCCTTCGCTCCACGGGTGCACTGCAGGTTGCATATCCTCTCTTTCCCCAGGAGCGTCCGGGCCGGTGGGGGTTGCTCCATAAACAAAGCGGCGGCGACTCGCCTGTCTTGGTAGACAAGTGGGGTGCGAAGAACGTAACAAGAAAACGGACAGCACAAACTTTTTACGATGCACTTCCAGCGAATAGTGAATATTGTAGTGGTTTCAGAGCTCTCGCACTCCACAGTACAGCCTTATACATCGACATAAAGGTGTTATTTTGCATGCCGTGCATAAACACGCTGAAATGTGAAGATGGATGTTTCTATTGCATTTTGGGAGCGTTCGTAGACGTGTGAGTATACTTCAAACGCCCTCTGGGTCATACACGAAAGCTACTCTTCACAATCCTTTTTTATTAATTAATGTGTCGTCTCATTCTGGCGTACGACTTGACATTACAAAAATGAATACAATATATAGATAGCTTTTAACAGAATACAAAAAGGTCGTTGAAAAGAGGTGCTAGTAATGATTAGAGGAGTGTTTGAAAGGAATGTCTTTTTTCAGTTTAGAATATTGCCGTTATTATAGACATTAATTTGATGTTAGGACAAAAGAATATTGCCCAATTTTATACGTTATTTTTTGCATTTTTCATCAATTTTGAATATTAAGTCATTTTTTCGTTTTTCTCATTTTCCGCTGATTTCATTAGTTTTAGTATCATGTTAATAATACTTGCCCGAATTAATATTTACGAGATGCAACAAATGATCTCGATAAAATTCCTGTGTAGCGTATTCGATTTCTTCGTTCCAAAATGGCAGTATCAACCGTTATATGTACTCTAAAGTTCCTGTGACGCCTATTAGTACCATTGTTGGTTCGCCCGATTTCGGGGCAACTAAAGACAGATATAAAGAACAGTCCAAACCAAACGGTTTCAAGCTAAGTTCACTTTAATGAAAGAAAGAAGCCTTAATTACAACAGTAACATATCCAACAGCTTTAGCTGTTCATTCTAGCTGGTATAGAGCACATTTTTACGTCATTTTTCGTTGCTTTTAGGGCATTTTTAAAACGTTTTAATAGCATTTTATTGATAATATTTAGTGATGTTTTAGATCATCAATGCCCCCTAGTAGTGATAGTACAAGTGTTAAGGGAATGATTAAGGAAATAATCAGCAGAAAGAAGGATCGCGCTTGGTTCGTGACCCGTTGTTTAGGGAACTTCTCGGGCAAATGGCCAGACTTCATCGGAGACCACCACGTCAATGACTGCTCACCGCATCCAGCACCTAGAACTCCTAGCTAGTCGCTGGCGCAGTTCTAATCACCTAACGAAATGTTTCCGAAGATTCTCCTCCGTATGGACCCGTACCTAGGATCGCCGGTCTACAAAGCCTCCGTTGTGTACTTCCATATGTACACGCTACTGCATCTAATCGGAAAGGAATAGTGACAGCATTACACACCTTAAAAATCAGTAAATATAGGTCCGAAAAGTCACCGGATGAGATGGCTTTTCCGCTGCAGCGTCTCTGGTCGGAAGGTCTTTCGATTCGCGTCCGGACGTAATGGCATACGCATCCACCAAGCCCCGACTCGAACCTCAACACCTTCCGACCAGAGACGCAGTATACTTAGTTCCAATTTATCCGCCGTCTGGATAAGATTCTCATTGGTACTCTTCCGTCGTTCTTCAATCAATACCAAAAGAATGCCTAAGCAATTTGAGCCTAACAAATGGACCATGAACCACGTACGATCTTTCCCTTCCCCGCCATTGTCACCTTCTCGCCCCTCACCCCAAACGGTACCCTACATGCACTAAAATACCACACACATCAGAACATCAGTCGGGAGCTTAGAGCTTGTCCCGGCAGAGGTGCTGCTTTACTGGAGGAGACACCTGTAGGGGAAATCTCCAACAAGTCGCGTGTAGATTGGCGTCAAATGTTTCGTCCAGTGTGATAGGAACACCGTTACTACCTCCTTACATCCTGCACTGCACTTACTGGACTAATGAGGAAAGTATTTAATTGATTGATTACAAGTTATCCCAGGCGCGTCAACTGCTTAGGTCTTTATTCCCGTAAGTGTAGTTTATGTTTTGCTAGAAGAGGTGGCGGAGGTCTTCCCCCGGTGTATGGTAAGATCCGACGCCGTCCTTCCATGGTCTATCTGGGTTTTCTCCAACGAAACGCAAGTGCATGTCACAGCATCATTTTCAAGAAAGTGTTCTGCTTATTTTGAATTTGATGGATTTGTAACAACCAACAAATACTTTAATTGCGTATTAAACTTCATGTTGACCAACGAAATGAGACAGTACCATACTAGAGCGCTAGCTACTGATAAGTATCCGTAAGTATAGTGCATGTTATATGCCGGTAGATGGTGATGCTTCTCCTCAGTTGGAACGTGAGATCTAGCGTTGACGCACATTGTAATTTGCGGGTCTCACTTCCAACTACGTACCCCAGCGGAGCACCGCCCCAGCCGGGAGGAGCTCTAAGCTCCCGTCTAGTCTCCCGGCATGTGTGGTAATGTAGGGCCTGTTCTTGTGAATGTGTGTAAGGGGTGAGGATAGGACAAGGAAGAGGAAGGAGAGATTGTGGGAGGTCCGTAGCGTATTTGCTAGGATACTGCTCTGTCATTTGCCTGATGTTGATCGGGGAAACCATAGAAAACTACCGATCAGAGATGCCGGCCTCTAGAATTGTCCTCTAGACAGCGGCTGAATACAACCTAGTTGACACACTAGTCTAAAATTCTGCCACCGTTGGGACTCGAACCTAGAACCTCCCGGTCAGAGGGAGTGGAAAGTAGTTGACGTGCCCGAAAACACGAAATACTCATTTACTTACTTGGCTGATGAAAGAAGGTGTTTGGCTGGATTTTCATCCATATTTCCAACCGACGCCTCCTTGAGAGCGTACCCTAGCAACGGACCTAAGGGACCTTTGCAGCTTCGAGCCTCGTGGGCGACCCTCGAAAAGTCTGGATGTATTTTCATTTCATACTCCTGGAGCTGGTCTCCGTTAATCTTATCAGAAAGGAAGATTTCACGAGGAGGGGAAATTATCAGATGGTTTTGATTGGACCTGGAAACTTTCCAGTAATCTCATGAATGCCACAAGCGTATCACTGTAGGCTGAGGATTTTCATGCCATGCTTTGTACTGGCATTGCATCACGGAAGCTTCAAACTCTCATCCCCCTTCCAAGAAAATCCATTCGACATCGGAATCTCTGTTCATCCAATGTTGTTTTTTCCACCTCCCCCGGAGTATTTCCCACCTTTCGAAAATCCACTCGTCCTACCAGGAGTGAACCGAACTAGGAGTCTCGAAGCCATCGCACCATCGGCGATGGCATTGGACGCGGCGTGTTAGCCCGGCATTGAGTTCGGCCGCCGTCGAAGCCAGCCCGGCGAGATCTCGGGCGGAGGTCGCGGGCGGAATAAGGAAAGGGCGGGGCCGCCGCCCGCCGCGCTCATCGCGCGGGCGACGCACCGGGCGCTCGCCCCGTAATCCGCGGCGCGGATGACCTCGGAGACCGCCCGGCGCCGGGCGGCGACGCGAGCTTTCGCTGCGGAATGGTATTTTCCTCGCTGGAAATGGAACTCTGCTCGCCTGCCCAGCGCCCCAAGTCCGTAGGACGTGAGTACTGTGGCGAGGTGGCTTCGGTGGGACGCGATTTCAAGTCCCAGGAAGATATAATTGTGGCTTTCGGTCAGAGGCACGTTTGGTATTTTCAAATGTATCACCTAACAAAAGAACCGTTTCTTCTCGGGCCTTCCCTCGTCCTATGTGGGAGCGGTGGGAGATTTGGTGTGCCTGCGGACATGGGAAGTAATATGTTGTCGGATCACGACGTGCTCTCCACCTGACCGTCATATTTCCTCCTCTGTTTCATGAGTCGCTACGAGTCCGTGAGTCACAGGCGGTTGTGTGTGTGTCAGTGTTTGTGTTTGTGTGTATGTATGCGTGTGTGTGCATGTGAGTGAGTGCGAGTGTGCGTATATGTGAATGGGCTTGTACGTATGTCTGTGTGTGTGTGTGTGTGTGTGCGCGCGCGCTCGCAGAGCCGTTGTGAGTCTACGATCTCAGCGGTGTGAAGTTTGGGAATATGTTGCATTTTCATCTTGGTGTCAAAGGGTATTGATAGAATGAAAGCGGAGAAATTTCGTGTAAAACGATCAAATATTATAGGTCGGAACACCTATATATGTTTCGGTATCCTTTTTGTTGGCCGATTTGCGTTCGTCCTGTGCAGAACCTTCAAACGAAATGAGACAGTACGATACTAGAGCGCTAGCTACTGATAAGTATCCCTAAGTATAGTGCATGTTGCATGCCGGTAGATGGCGATGCTTCTTTTCAGTTAGAACGTGAGATCCAGCTTTGACGCACATTTCAATTTGCGGGTCTCACCTCCAACTACCTACCCCAGCAGGGCACCGCCCCAGCCGGCAAAAGCTCTAAGCTCCCGACTGATATCCCGACATTGTCATGTTGTACGTGTATGAGTAATGTGAGAGGAGGGGCCAAGAATGAGGGCAAAATTATCGCTCACGATCTACCAGTGTCTACTGAGTACGGAGAACCAAATTTTTAAATGTTTCATTTCCAACATCGTCAACTCTTGAAACTGACAACTCGCTTGTGCTTTAATGACATCAGTTTCGTAAAGTCGACCCTTTAGAATGACAAAGTTCCAAGTGTTGAGAATCAATACAATAAGGTTAGTGTTACAAGGTTCTATATAATTTCTGCAAATAGAACATATTCGTGCTTCAACCTGTGGACAAATAGCTACGGTAAAATCTCTATTGCAGATGAATAGATTATTAAATAACGTGTAAACGAAACTTTGATATCAATTTCCCCCAAACGACTGAAATTTTAGTTGAAACCTTGTCATTTGAAAAGGGTCAAAGTGATAAACATTCATATAAATTTATTAACTGATTTTATGCAACTTCAGTAACTTTTGGCAGTCTAGTCGTCGCGACGCTTCGTCTCTCTCCTCACCAATCTGCCTACCCTTTGCTCGCGGGAAAATCTGCAATTTTTGCTCACTCTTTGCTTTCGCGCCCGCCACTGATGTCGAAAGAGCACGTCGCTCCCCTTTTGACATCCCCTGGCAGCAAAATCCTGCTGTTCTTCCCACATGGTCGTTCCAGGAAGAGCAATACCAGGCATACTCGAAACAAAATAGTACGAAAGTTTGAGACGTATTTTTCATCAGAACCAGTGATGCGAAGCTATAACAGATACATTTGAACGACTCTGCTGTTGTTGCTTAGAAACTCTGCAGACAGAAACAGGAAGCTGAAAGAAACGTCGTCGTGGAAGGATTTTATTCCGCAGTTCCAGGGCTGCTTCGAACGGGACAAAGTTATTTTTGTGCTTCTCACACGTGACGGCGCATGGTTTGAAACGTTATACAATATCCTCGAGCACAATATTATGTGAGTTATGCGACAATTTTTTAGGTGTCAAGACAATTTCTTTTCTTTTATTGTGCAAACATATCAAAACACAATTTTTTGAAACATTTCAAAAACCGAAATTTTTTCATGGTTCGATAACAAAATGGCATTAACGAAAATATCTCCCTCGAAGTGCTATTTCCATATACGACATCTGTTTCCCTTACAGTCATCTGAGGCCACAACCTCCGTCATGTCATCGGGGTCGTGCGATGCCAATTGGCCACCAATGCTTATCCACGCGATTGTCGGGTGCCATCTATTAACGCCAAAAATTGGATTCTAACTTATAGGCTGAACTAACCCCATTTACATTATTTGACCGGGAGAGATAGCTCAGGGCATCAGCTGATGTCACTGCAGTTCCTCTGACCGGGAGGTTCTAGGTTCAAGTCCCGATGGCAGTACCTGGCGAATGCCAGAGCAGTACCCTAACAAACGGATCACGGACCGCGCGATCTTTCCTTCCTCTTCCTTACCCTATCCTCGTCTCTTACACACACACCAACATGCACTACACTACTACATATGCCGGGAGACCGGTCGGGAGCTTAGAGCTTGACCCAGCTGGGGCGGTACCCTGAAGTTGGGAGATATCTGTTTCGAAAACCTCGCAAGCTGACGGTACGTCAATGCCGGCAAGCACTACACTTACTGGACTAAACGTACAGGACTAATAACCCTAGTTGTTGACAAACTCGAAATCACTAAAAATCAATCAATATATTATTTGAAAGATGCAAGTATATCATTACTAATGGTATGGCTCTTGAAGACTATAAAAAAGATTGACAGTGTTCACAAAAATATAATACGTGCCATTTTGGGGGCAGACGAATATGCCTTACATTTAAAAAATGTGTGTAAAACTTATTATTATATTTAAACAAAAACTGTATTCAATACCGGAGTATTGAAACAGGGTGACTGTAATGGAATCTTATTTTGTAAAATTGTTCCCCCTACTATTTCCCTAAGAAATATCTTCGCATTGACTTCCGGGAGATCACCAGCCTTATGTTAGACCCCAGCTCTGAAAAGAACGAAAAGTTTGTGCAAAATACAAGAAAGGAAAGAACGCACAAAGAGTAGTATGTCTTAAAGAATATGAGTGTCTCATTTCGTAAAAGTTGCTTTTTGAGATAATATTTTCTCAAGAAATGCCTCCCTATTTGCTATCACCAGCCTCATTATACTGCGTCGCTGCAAAAATGAAACGTCTAAAATGAAAAAAAAATACGACTCGAAAAGTTCAACAACTGTTAGTGCGCCATACGTGAGCGAAGAGCAGACGCCCCACCTCTGAAAAGAACGAATCCTTCCGGCAGAAGTTCGTCGTTCCTCTGTCGTTCTTTGTGCGCTTGTCAAACGTGCTCTCTAACGACCTCCTCTTAAGGAAGCTGCCGGAAACGTTCTGTGCATCGTCGTCCTCCTTTCGCAGGGCAACTCCGCAAACTGACGCTGCTGATTTCGCCCTCGCTGGCGTTTGTTAGACGAGGTTCGAAAGATTTCTTATGTTACGACTGTCTTATTAATATTGAAATTTGTGGTCATATATATATATATATATATATATATATATATATATATATATATATATATATATAGTCAAATTATTAATTACTGTGGACAAAATGTCAAATTGGGAAAATAATATCATGCAGGTAATTATTACATATTATATTGAAGAATAAGAAAATATTTAAGTAATTACCTGGATTAAATTATTTCCTCCATTGGACATTTTTGCCCATAATAATTAATAATTTGATTATTTGTAAATATATATATAGGACAGTATTTTAATAATCAGAAGTTCGAAAGAGTTTACATCGCTCATTATTGGCTATCGTCGTTGCGCCTTCTAAACCATCTACGTGCGCTCATACGAAACTGGATTATATTCCCTAGAAGGAACAAATATTGAACTTAGAATTCATTCCTTTGCACCTGAACCATTATTGAATTGCTGGAAATAGAATGGAGTAATCACAATACAAAGATAAATACCTATTTGAGGGTGATTTATGTATCTTCTGTAAAATGGTATTTAACCTCACTGTCTTTTAAACAGCCAAAATGACAACAAAAGTAGTATTGTTTCTTAACATAATTTTGTCCAACGCGGCACCGCCCTAGCCGTGGCAAGCTTTACGCCAACAATTGGTCTCCCTACATGTATAGTAATGCAGTAAGTGTGTGTGTGTGTAAGTAAGGGGCGAATATAGAACAAGGAATGCGAAAGAAAAATCGCGCGCGGTCCGTGGCCCGTTTGTTAGGGTACTGCTTCGGCATTCCCTGGTGTTGAGCGGAGAAAAAACAGAAAACTACCGATCAGATGAACCGGCATCTAGAATTCTCATGTAGGCAGCAACTGAATTAGACCTATCTATCTAGCTAGTATCGAAAACCCTACCGTCGGGACTCGAACCCTACATCATAGACACTGCAGTGATATGAGTAGTTGATACCCTGAGCCACCAATTCCGGTTTATATTGTCCGATTTGCTTTAGAATGGGATGATTTGACAGCTAGTGCTGCCAACACAACTGACGATTCTGTGGTCGTTGTGCCCTTGAACTTATTAGACTCTCCTTCCTCCATTCGTTCGTTTGCAGTTGGCTAACTTGTAAATAGTTACGACGCTTCCTGGCTGTGATGTCCTCGTCCGAAAATGTAGTGCGCCACGAGAAATAATTGAAATTAGGAAGTATAAGCTTTGTGCTCTTCTGTAAAAATTCTTTCTTTTTATAAAAATTACATTGAATTTAGTTTTAGTTTTTATGTGACAAGTATTATGTTTGTTTTCAAATCGAGTCTTGAATGTGAGATGCGTACTCGTGACGGTGCACGTGTTTACTTCTCTGAAGTACACGTGATGTTCACTTGTTTTGCGAACTGTCACTTTATCCCATTCTTAAGAAAATCGTTCTATAGAATGCATTGTTCCGGTTGGTAGAATAATTCCGGTATGTAGAAATAAAATGTTTAACGTAATAGTCTATGAGTTCATATTGTTAATAAACTACGTAATAATAAATTATAAATTGTATTTTTAATTTAATTAAATTTTAATTCGTTGGATCTAGTCCCTAGAATGGACACGTCAAAATAGTGTGTAGAACCAAAGAACTGTATTGTTTTCATGACAATGTAATTTTTATTACATTCATTAATTACGTTCTTGCAGCCTACGTACTTCCAAAAACATGAGTCAAATTCCATTAAACGAATAATTATCAGCTAATATGCCACTGATTCATATGAAAACACATTTCTAATATCTATAATAATAATAAAGCATTTCTAATATCTGGATAATTTCCAACAAATATAATTTATTTGTAAATTAAAAACAGAACTGTTGTCCGCACACATTATTCTAATCCTGGCTTCCTTTTTCGGGAATCTGTCCGCGTGTGTCTCGTGACAGTATTGTCACCGGCTGAGTGAGCAATGCGGCGCAAGGGAAGCGCTCAGCGACTCGTTCTCAGAGGGTGGGCAGCCCGGCATTACGGTGGCGATCCGATTACTGTTCGTAATTCTGGGCTCAGAGTTGCATCGCCGGCCGGCTGCCACATACCCAGTAAGTGACGACTCCATACGGACATGGCCGGATTATACAGGGTGATCCAAAATTGCCTTCAGGGCCGTAAAATTAAAGCTCTGTTGACCGAAAATAATCTTTGATATCGTCGTCGTTCAAAATTTATCAAAAATAACACCATGAGTGGTTCGGAAGTTATCAATAAATCAACGTGGCACAAGTAATATCTATTGTGATGATTTTTTCAAATTCATTAATAAAAATAGAACTATTAAAACAGAAAAGTATATGAAGGAAAATACTTATTAAGAAATTCATCAGTAATAACTACACAATAGAAGTTGCAGAACATCTTACATTGAACATCTTACATTGTATTCTTTGTATTTTTGTAAATAACCTAGTTGATAATTATAAGAAACAAATATTAAAATAATAATAAACTAATAACACGAAGAAATTTTCTGATCTCGGATAACCGCTTGCAGGATATGATACACCATTGTAGATCAAAAATGTACACTAAAACTCTTCAATTTTCTTTTTTCTGACGCTTATACTGTTTATTTGCATAAAATAGTGGAATATATTCAATATCTTAAAATTATTTGCCTAGTTAAGAAAAAAAACAAATGCACATGTTGGGCGGAAGTGGAAGTGTGTGTATGAAAGGGGTGAGGTTAGGGCAAAGAAGAGTAAGGAGAGATCGCGCGCAGCCCGTTGCCCGATTGTTAGGGTACTACTTCGACGTTTGCTCGCTACTTGTCAGAGAAACCTCGGAAAACTACCGATCAGAGCAGCTAATCGCCAGAATTCTCCTGCAGACATGATTGAATTCGACCTAGCTACATAGCTCGTGTCGAAAAAACCCACCACCTTCCAGACTCAAAACCTATCATCTCCTGGTCAGAGCCGCTGCAGAGACTAGAATTACCGCTTACAATTTTCCATTAACAGGGAACCTCACAAGTCTTATCATCCCGTGACGCAGCTCACTTTCAAATGTCCGAGCGCGATTTTGAAGCACCTTATGCTGGCGTAACCCGTCTCCTGTCCTCGCGTGCGATGGAGCTGCCATCTGAACTGCGCTGTTTCACGAGATCGTACTTTGCGGCGGTGCCCTCCCCGCGTCGCTTTATGGGCCTCCGCAGCTCCCAAGTTCTCATCGCTCGCGTAAAAAAGAGAAGAATCGTAGGGCGCTGGAATTTCACAACAGTGGGAGTGCGACGATTTCAACGCAATCAACGAACTCCAGCTAAACGACAATGAGAGAGTTTACCAAAAAATCAAAAACTAATCTGGATTCTATAAAGTGAAGATGTTTTCAATACTAGGAGAATTTCCCTCTGTACAGAGTTCAAACATCTACGGCATTGTCAATAAAGATTTAATGTGCGTATCAAACTGTTCCGTGTTATCGAATTGGGAATAAGATATTGAGCAGATAGTCTGGTTCAGAGCTTGAAGTCTACTGTATCACCCTCTCACGTTTGGTTACTGAAACTTCTAATAAATTGCAAGACGAATAGGAAGAAATTGTTTCAAAAACCTCTTCTTTTATCAGTAAATTCAATATTTAACATTCAATTACATTTGTTTATTATTTAAAATAGGTTGCACTTGAATAGTTTACATCATACGTATGAAATAATATACATTAAGCAAAACGATTACTGAAATCGAAAGAGAAATGTGGAAACCTAGTTATAATTTGGCGTATTATTCGTCCGCTGTGAATTACAAAGCACCTTGCAGTCTTCTTAGGATTAAAATACACAGTTATAGTAAGTAAATTCATAAAATACTCTACCGAAACCCTCAATCGTAATACTATACTTAAAGAATACTTAATTATTACTATTAATTTTGTATTATATATGTATATAATTACCATCAACCCAACTGTTAAACACTTAAACAAATTTATTTATTCTCTAGAAAGAATAAGGTAAATCTGAACTCGCATTTGTTTCTCAGCAGACGTTTCCTAAAAGCCGAGTTGCAGTAAAGCTTGCAACATGCAACGCAGAAGACCGTTTCAAAACGGAATACTGTTTTCTGTAACAAAATGAAACAATTCGCCGAAATGAATCCAACATCCGTTTTAATTTAATTTCAGACGAAAGCTTCGTTGGCAACACGGAATCAGTGCCCTCGCCGTGCTTCGTTACAACGCAAGCATACATGGGTTTTTCGACAGGTGCTTTGGGGCCAATCTAGTTCATATTAGTTCCCGGATTCCAATGAGGAATCCAATAGAGGAAACTGTAATGCACCACTCTCTGCATTCTAAAAGTAAAAAATAGTGGTTCAGTGTTTTACTAGACTTGAATTAACTTGCGTGGCGTATGGAAGGAAGTTTAATCTGCGCACAGAATATTTAGCACTAGAATTCTTACGCCACCATTTGACTATTCATAGTTGAATGATACATAAAAGTACCAACAAAGAGGGGTAGCAACATTTGAAAAATACAAATATTCGGTCCCCAATAATAGAAATCTCATCTGCATCGGAAAACGAACTACATAATGATAAAATAGTAAGTAACACTCCCGCTCTTTTCCTCCTTAACATGATACATCCTTTACTCAATCAGTTTTATCACAAACCATATTTGGTGAAATGTGAAAATTCTTTGTTTTATTGAAACAAGTATCGTAGATTATACTTATCGACTTTGCTGATACTGCTGATGATATGTTTCTTATATGGGCACTTTTCAATATCCCGTATAAATATTATCTCATCCATAATCGTTAATGTTTCAGCGTCGTCATGATAATTCATCTCTTAATCACTTCTACCATAACTCATGTACTGAAAGATGATGGCGTATCACCGTAATATTTACATTTCCCCGGAAAGGGAGATCATAAAGGCGTTTGCCAGCCCCTACCCTAAGATCAAAGTGGCATGTATCACACAAATACCATCATGCAAAGTCATCATTCTTCTGTAAAACCAGAAGAGGTGGCTCAGGGCATCAACTGATGTCACTACAGTGCCTCTAAACAGGAGTCGGTTTAAACACATGTTGAATTGGAATCTTTTGAAACTACATTTAAGAATTACATGAAATGCTCACTAAAAATTGTTAAATTTAAAGTAATATTTCTGTTTGTCATTTCAAACCAAAAACAAAATTATCTAAAATGACTATTAAAACACCTTTGATATTTATGAACATTTCAGAAGAATGTCCCTTTTATTCGAATAGAGCTCTAAAATTCGTCAAGATGGCAGAGCAGAAAACCACAAATACGGCGACCTCGCAGTCGACCATAAACGCGTGGTACAGAGAACGCAGCAGCCGTGTATCACGCGACCACAAATCCACAGAGGGACTTGGTCGCGGAATGAGCTGCTGAGCCCGCAGAGTTTATGATGCAACAGGCGACGGACGCACCATGCGGAACTCATTACTTCGTTTCCGAAACAAAATGAAACGGGACGCAAGGACGCGGGGTAGTTTTTAATTCGAGCCTCGGCCTGTTTGTTACTCGCCCTCGCATATTCACTCTACGCTCAGCCCCCCCTTTGGCTGTGGTGGCTCATGGGCGTCACCTCTGCAGTGTCTCTCACCAGGAGGCCCTAGCATCGAGTCCTGGCGCTGGTAGGGTTTTCGACGCAAGATAGACAGCTAGGTCGAATTCTTCTGCGGTTTGGAGGAAAATTCCAGCGACTCCCATCGGTATCTTTCCATGGTTTTTTTTAGCAATACCAGACACTACCGGAGTAGAACTCCAACAAACGGGCCACGGACCACGCGTGATCTTTCCTTTCTCACCCGTGTCACCTTCTCATCCCTTACATTAAAAACTTACTTAAAAAAACATTCACTTACGTGTAAAACATCTTCATTAATTTTTTTAATTAAAAAATTGACCTTCATTACAATAAATAAAATATCTGATAAAGTGTCAAGAAAGATTATTCGTTCATCACCTCCATCACGAATAGTATATGACGTAACAAGACAATACGTTTTATTAATTTGTTGATGTTATCTAGTATGTACTAATTTAATAACTGTATAGTTCTAATTGAAGACTTAAGTGTGTAAAATTATTTTGACACGTTAAAGATACAAATTTCTAAACGTAAAACCTAAGGCAGTGTCATTTTAATTAAAAATGTTTTACATATATTACTATAATTATTTTTTAATTTTTAAAAAAATCAAAATTTGTCCCAAATTTTGTTTTCTTATTTCCCCTCGCAACAACAAAAACTCTCCATTTGTGGTGTAAAATGATCGGAAGAGGTGGCTCAGGGCATCAAAGGATGTCACTGCAGTAGCTCTGAGCGGGGTGCCCTAGGGTTCCATTCCCGACGGTGGTGGCAGGATTTTAGACTCAAGCTACATTGCTAGGTCGAATTCAGCTGTTGTCTGGAGGAGAACCCTAGCGGCCCGCTGCTACGATCGGTAGTTTTCCGTCGTTCCTGCGATGAAACACAGGCGAATGCCGGAGCAGCACCCTAACAAACCGGTCACGGACAGCGCCCGATCTGTCCTTCCCCTTCTTCATCCTGTCCTCTCCCTTGCACTACACAACCAAACCTGCCACGCTGGTGGGAGATATCTGTTTGAGGGAAGTCCCCACAAACCGACGTAGGTCGCCTGCCTGCGGGGTAAGATCACTGCCAGCTCGCGCGATAAAAAAAACATGCATTACACTTTCGGGACTAAGGACCTTAGCAGCCTATGCGCGAGTCATCGATTAATCAACGGGGCAAAGTGGCGGATGTGGCCACCGAGCGGTGGGCGCGAGGGCGAGTGAGGGCGAAGGCGGGAGGGGCGATGTGCACCCCGTCCCCTCCCCGCACTCGGGGCAGTGGCGTGGAGAAGGCAGGGCCTGCGCAGACATCTGTGCGGGTCAGTGACGGTGAGGAAATACGGAAAAGGTGAGGCGGCCGATCAATTGGTTGATCAGTACTTTCGGGCGTGTCAATTGCTAAGGTCATTAGTCCCCTAGATCACGTTTTTTATTGAGTTTTTATTCCCCTGCTGGATGGTGAGAACCGGCGCCGACCTGCATGGGCTTGCAGGGTTTTCCCTCAACAAGGTATCTCCCACCAGAGACGCACCGCCCCAGCCAGGATAAGCTCTAAGCTCACGACCGGCCTCCCGACGTGTGTAGCGCACGTACGTGTAATTGTGAGTAAGTAAGGTGTGAAGATAGGTTAGGAGGAGGATAGAAGCGGTCCGTGGGCCGTTTTTTAGAGTAGTGCTCCGGCATTCACCTCGTGTTGGCCAGACAGCTGGCGAGACAGCTGCGAAGACAACACAAAGAAGAGAAGTGACGACCGTGCAAAGGGACAGAGGACGAGGAAATGAATGAAGGACAAGAGAAAGGCCACCAGATAGGACGAGAACACAGGACATGTTTCAGAATATGGTAAGACAATTAACAAATTAACACAGCACAAGGCAAAGGACACAGGATGGGGCAAGAACACAGGGCAGACGTAAGAATATGGCAATGCAATGAATACAGGACAATACAAAGAACAGAGGGCAGAGCGCCAAGAGATGGCATGGAAAGAAGAAGGGAACCGTGGTGGGGGCGAGGGGCGTGGGCCGCGAGGGACGGCGCGGCGCTGTGCGTCGCCCTGGGCGAAGGCTGGTGCGGAGGGCCGAGGGCGGGCGGGAGGCGACGCCTGGCAGATTGAAACGGGGATCCCCCGAGGCACGCGCTCTCCCTCCCTACCTCCCTCCCATCCTCCCGCCGGGGACCACGAGACCTCCCCCAGGCACCCGTCCCTCTTTCTTCCCCTCTCCTCGGCTTTCTATTCCATTCTCTCTGGCCCGTGTTTCCTCGCACTTCTTTGTTCTGGCAGATCTCCCCTCTTTGTCTGTACTGCTATGTTCTCTATGCGTGCCTGAGTCGTCTTTCCCTTTGACTCTTCTTTCCCCTTTTATTTTTCCCTGTCTGTCACTTGTCACATTTTTCTGTTCTCTCTTCCATTTCCTGTTTCTCGTTGTCCTGCATCCATTGCAGTGTCGCCTTCCCATTCTTACGCTGTCCATGCGCAAATTCCTGAAGTCTTTTTTCTCCTCGTCTGTCTCCTCCGTTTGTGCAGACCAGTGCCCACATTCACATTTCTGCATCACTGGTTTCTCCCCTCGGTTCCATCCCCTGGAATCCGACTTTCGAACTTCACCGCCACCGCCACGTCGTTTGCACACACCGACTCGGATGCCAATACGTTGGGTCTCCGCCGTTCAACCTGTACCTCAACTTAGCCACCGCGATCAACTTCCCGACTTCCCCTCCCCCAAGTTGTTGGGTAGTACTTTGTAGGGATTTCTGAGATCGCGATATCCCGTATCCGACTTTTTTTCCTCCACCGAAAAAAAGTTCTTCGAAGTAAACACAAACCCACAGCGGTTCTTCCCTTTGGTCTACGCAGTATTAAAGACTATATTGACTCCATATGTCTACTTACGTCGAGGACCTGGAAGATGGCCTGCTTTCTCATACCCATTATTTCATATTTGTAGGTCTTTCTTGATACATCGTGATGCTTTTTATGATATGCGAAAATGCGACGTAATTTAATAGTTCTAATTTTCGTCACCACCATCCCTTTGACCGTTGTGAATAACATTACTGCAAAGTGATGTTATTACTCCACGATTTATTATACAATTCCATAAATTTGTGATCTGCAACTAGTGTGCAATTAGAAATATAGAATAAACAACAAACCCGATGCTGACATTTGTACGCAGTGTCTCGGAATGAATGTCACAAACGTCTCGAGCTAGCGGAGGGGGAAAATATCGTTTTTGCTAATAAGCATACAATGAGAAGTTGAATAAACGTAATTAAATACATTTCCATATATGGAACTTGCATCTGAATTGTAGGCAATCACGTAAGTCCGAATATTCTAAGATACATGTAATCTCCTTGATCGAGTCAGAACGTGACCTGCTGAACATCTGTGCGTAAGTAGTTGCCTCACAATCAGGGGCCAATGCTGCATGTGTAGTCCTTTATATGAAATTTCCCACTACATGCACATTTGCAAAAAGTGATAATTTTCGTCCCCTCTACATATTTATTAAATTTCATTCATTCATGGCAAATATGCATTAATTTTGAGTTACCCATATATGTATTTACAATATACTGTTTTATTACAATAATCGTGAAGACTGATTTGGTTCAATTACTTAACTTGTTGCATTATTACGAGAATTGTTCAAGAGTTTATTATACGAATTTGTTCGCTGTGTCAATTTGTGTTCATTAATTAAAGTTTGAGCTTCGAAAATTTCTTTGGGCTGCTTTGTTCAACCGTGGAGTACGTCGAGTTCACACTCAGTTCAATGTACTAATTTGCACATACTCACTAGCAACATTTTTGGAGCATAAAAGCTCTAGTTTTTTAACCATTAGCTATATTCTTCTACAACAATAATAATCATTACACTCGCTCATCTCTTTCACATATTGTCAAATATTTAGGTACGGAGGTTATAAAATAGAATAGAACGGACGCCATATTTCTGAGAGCAAGAGGAAATCATTATGTTGACGCAGAATTGTACGTATCGATTTCTCTTCATCACAAACGTCCACAATGCATAAACGCAATCGCTTTTCCTATTTGTTGGTGCCGAGTGGCTTCTCAAAACAGAACGCTCCTATTCGGTGGCTTCTCGAAACCCGGCGCGGACAAAGCACCAATGAAAATCCAGGAAACGCCCGGTTCGAAGCAGATGGAGCTCCGGTAAAAACAGTGACCAGAATCCTCCGTAAGCTTCCATTTTGTTGCGCTCTCGATGACGCGGTGGAGTCGGATTGAAACACAAAAAGTATATAACTCACGCACGCCGTAAAATGAGGAAGAGAGCTGGGCGGTTTTCTTTCCCATTTGTTTGCTCGCTGAGAGAACATATTCACGGAGAATGTCCGTAAACATACTATATTTTTCATGAATTTATATTTTTGTGTACTGGCTGGGCTTCTTGCGGCAAAGTGAATTTGGAAATACACAACCGAATAGTTGCAAGAAAGAAATTAATATTTTCTTGAAATATGAAAATTGCAATGTATATTGTGCATTGTGTATTATAGAGCTTGGTGTTTTGTTTGATACTGTATTCAAATTGAATGTCTTCATCACTTTAGTTCCGAGAAATGACCGACACAATCATCTTTACGATAAGATAAGGTGGCCTTAGCACTTTCGATGCGCGTCACTCAGTCAACCAAAATCACTCCGAAAACTTTGACATCATATACATTCATTAAATATCCGAACCAAATAACACTAAAGCTTTTTAAAGTAATTGTGAACTATCATTCAAAAAATTATAACCACATTATAATATTAGTTATAAACACATACTTGTTGATAAACACGAAAACAAACATTTGTTTTCGAATATTAACAATTTTTGAATGATTTTAATTCTTTTGGAGAACTTTCGACTGCTATCGAAAAAATACTGCTATTTAAAAAATCACTGTTGTGTGTATATCTCGAAAATTTCCGTTTTGGCTTTCATTGATTTTCACGCTGGCTTGAAAGCCCAATGGCTTCGAATCTAGAGGCCTGCAGCAGCAAAAATGCGGATACAAATGAGCTGCAACAGAATTCCATTTTCCACACACGTGACAGTAGCTTTTCTGCTACTGGTAGGCTATTAGCTGGTAGCTATCTGCTGGCACACCATACTGATAATAAGGGGCGGATTGTAATAAAATGTCTTTTTTCTTTTCACTTTAGAACAAATCTTTCTAGTGTAGGCATTAACATCATATTAATGTTACTTACTTCAAAACGTACTTTCGAGATGAAGCAAATTCTCCGCAGAATTTCTGAGCAGCGGATTCGATTTCATCGTCCAAAAATTATAATGTTATCCGTTGTAAGCACGTAATATACCCCTATGTCACTGTCGGTTTCGCGATAACTCGACATATATTTCCTAGTAAGGAACAGCTGAAACCAAATTTTCAAGCAGAGTTCACTTGAACGAGCGGAAGAAGCCTTTATTACATCAGTAGCATATCCAACAGCTTGAGTTGTTCATCTGAACTGTTTTTAATCAAAATTTGTAAGTACTTTTTTTAATTTTTAGGGTACATTAAACACATTTTCAGAGCATTTTATTGATCATTTTTGGCGATGTTTTAGCTCAATCCTCCCTGTACTGATAACCTAAGAAAATATGAGCTTCGTTATATAAATTTATTAATAAACGCAATTCCAGTATCAGGATTTTATATTTTATAATTAAATATTAAAAAATGAGAATTCGTACTGTACATTTCGTTGAGTGTGCTAAAGGCACTTCGTGCTTTAACGCACTCCGTCTTCCTTACAAACGAGGCCTTATTAAGGAGGGCGAGAGCACACAGCTCCCAACTGCGCCTCGTGAGTTAGCGTTTACATTCGCACATCTCCGAAAGTACACAGAGGGCGTGGCGAGCGCCGGGTCCAAATTCCCTCCTTGGCGCCAGCTACTCTGCTCGCTGCGCTCTGCCCTTGTGGATCTTCCAGCACGCGCCGTTACTCCTACGCCATCCATCGCGGGGAGAAGCAAATGTTACAAGCGTTCACGTGTGATTGAAATGTGGTTATGGAGAAATATGTGTAAGTGTAACGCACTGAAAAACTTATTGTTTACACATAGGTGATAAAAATTTCAAATTTGGTGCCTAACGTCAAATGAAAACCATTATAACCTCTCTTTGACATAAATTAAAGAGATAAGAGAGTGTATTTTAAGTGTGACGCATCCAAGAAGTTTTCTTAACTTCAAAATACCGCAAAAGTAGCTACAGAGAAACTCGTGGCGCTACAACTGCACGAACTTTCTCGCCCGTATTTTCACGCTACATTACGCGAAAAGTAGCCAAATTTTTGAGAATTTGTACAATATCTAATTTCAAAATCAATCTTTAGGGAAAGATTTAATTTAAGGAAAATGTATATCTTCATCGTTGTGGTTGTAGGTACACTCCGAAACAAAATTGAACTTTTGCAATTTACGAAAAATTAGTGTTTTCAACAAACATTTAACCTGCACCAATTTCTTAAACGTTCAGAAGACCGAGCTGTTCATACGTTGCTAGAGCGTCAAAGAAACTTTTGAAAACACCGTCCTCCTGTAATTGTTTTCAGATAACTTAGTTTCATATTCCTCACATTAGGGTTTATGCTGCTGTCATCAGAATAGTCTCTCAAACCAAACCGTGCGCAGCATAGCGCAGACTAGAGCGTGTAGTACAGTTTACAACAAGAAAAAGCTTTCTATCATATATATTGATTTCATTGGTGATAAATGTCGTAGTTTAATAAAGTTTTAAAATTTCGATGTCAGAAAAAAGTATTTAATGTAGTTTAAGCAAGGAGCACCCAGTATTCAGTTTGTGAAGTAAGATCGGCTAAATTTCCGATGATGTATCGGAGAAATCACCTCGTGTACTCGAATTTTACTAACGCGTATGCCGCAGGCAATCACTCATTGGGATGCGTGCAGCATCTGCAATGAAAGTAGTGGTGCTCAATAGCACATATTTCCTCGCATCATTTCTAACTTTTACAATTTTCGACAACTCAGAGTGTTCAAAAAATGATATTTGCGCCATTCTTTTAAGCGCTCCTTGTTGTATCCAGGGGGAAAACTTCAAAATTGTGTGGAGTATATGATAGAATGTGTTTTCATAATTTTCATTATTTTAGCAAAAATTATGTGGCAATGACTCGTTTTTTCAAAAAGTTGTTCATAACCTTTTTTAAACACATTCACAAAATGAAATTTAGAAAAAGTGCCGGTCGGTCGGATCGACTGACGGTTCAAGCAGCCTTCTTAGTTCACTTCATAGTATGTGCAGACGCCGGTTCTTACGACGCGCGTCATTGCATAGCTATTTCCGAGAAGATATGGACGGTTGGACGGGAGAGATGGCTCAGGACATCAACTGCGGTGCTCTGACCGGGAGGTACCGATGGCAGGATTTTCGACACTACCTGGAGCTGCACTGCTAGGTCGAATTCAGTCGCTGTCTGGAGGAGAATTCTATCGGCCGACTGCTCTGATCGGTAGTTTTACAGGGTTTCTTCGATAAATACAGGCGAATGCCGGAGCAGTACACTAACAAATGGGCCACTGCCCGCGCGTAATCCTTTCTTTCTCTTCGTTGTCCTATCCTCCCACCTTACTAGCATACACTTACACTAACATGCACTACACTGGCACACATGCCGGAAGATCGTTCAGTAGTTTAGAGCTCGTCCCGACTGGGGCGGCTCCCCGCTGTTGGGAGATACCTGGTTGTGGAAAACATCAGTACCCGACTGTAGGTCGGCTCCGTATCTCGCTCTCCAGCGGGGGAAGATCACCGCCACCTCCTGAGGGGAAAACATGGATTACACTTACGGGACTAATGACCTTAGCAGTTGACGCGCCGGAATCACTAACAATCAATCAATCACGACGCGTGTCATTGCAAGGCTGTTTTTGAGAGGAAAGGTGAGGGCATGTTTAATGCAGATTGGGAACTAACATATTGTTCATCCGTACTGACAGGAAGGCGCGATTGTTGATTTATATTACGCGCTTCAACATTGCAACCGCAAGCAAAGCACGGATGCGATGTCTTTCAGTGAGACGATTGTCGGTCTGGATTAGCTGGTCCGCTGGGAAGTAGCAGCGAACAACGCGTTTCTCTGCTTTCCAACGCGCAAATGCTGCCGATCCCTGCTACAGCAAATGAAAGAAGCGCAAAATAGAACAACGCACAGAGCATCCAGTCGAATCCCGGTCGCAAAGAGATCCACAGAAAGAGACGACGGCGAGCGATGGACATCCGACCCCCGCCTTCCCTCCTCATCCAATCCCAAGGGAAAAATAAGTTAGCGAAATGTACGTCAAAAGAATTCGGTAAATTGTAAGATTCAATCAAACAACGGAGTGGGAATGCTCAAAAGGGACGAAAATGTAACAGAAAGTCATACATTATTTAACAGATTACGCCGTCAGAAACATTTCGAGCCTTGGACTCGTTATCACCGCCCTTCGCCGCGACGCACCGTTTTCGTGCTTTGCACAACGTCGAGCAAGAGAGCGGTGAGCAGACAGTGCGCGGGATTGCGTTTGTGCCACCCTATTTTAGATGAGGTTTTTAACAAATATTAATAAAAGTGCAATTTCACACATCTCCGTAAAATGTTTTGACTTCTGGCTGTTCGTTTGTTACGATTGTCAGATGAATGGTTTTTGGGAACGTCTATTGCCACAATCATTAGTACCGCTAGTATAGTAAATGTTCAATCCTGGGAGGTGGTTGTAAATCTTTCCCCGCTGGATGGTGAGATCCGACGTCGACCTAGAGGTCGGCTTGCGGGGAATTCCCTCCGCCGCCACAGACGGAACAAGATGGCAAGATGGAACCTCCCGACTGGTCTCCGGACATGTGGAGGTAGTGTAATGCATGTTAGTATGTGTGTGTGTGTGTGTGAGAGAGAGAGAGATAAGGAGAGAGAGATAAAGGGGAGAAGATTCGACGAGGAAAATAAAAGAAAGATCACGCACGGTCCGGTGTCCGTTTGTTAGGGCAGTGTTCCGGCATACGTCTGTTTTTGACAGAAGATACCTGTGAAAATTACCTATCAGAGCAGTCTGCTGCTATAACACTTCTCCATCTATCGGGATAGTTTGATCTAGGGATCTAACTGGTGTCAAAAATATACCAATATTGGAACTCGAACCCTAAAGCCTGCCAGTCCGAGTCGGAAATTTGCGTCTTGTATCGCGTCGTTGATTGCGTCATCAGTAAGTTAAGAGAACTGCAAACAATTGCTCGCTCAGGAAATAGCAGAATTTACAGAGTAGTCAATACGTTTGTATCGCTTCTATAGTTCGCGGTTATAAAACTGTCTTTGTGAGCTGAGAGTTGCGTCAAAATTCTTTCGCTTCTCTTCGTTGAAACGGACGAGGGTGGAAGAAATTTCCGGAAGTGGAAATGGTTCTCCCACCTTTCAGAATACGTAATATCCGTTGGCGATCCCAATAAGGAATTCACCTCCCCCCCCCCTTTTCTTCGACTGCCCTGCACCGTTCACTCCCCACCCCGTCCTCGCGCACTCCACTCCGTCCTCCCCGCCCCCACCGTCCTTGCCGTCCACCGCTTCCTCGCCGCTCAGCCCCGCCCTCCCACCCCATTCCTCATTGCTCACCCCGTCTTCACCGCCCTGCGTCTTCATCGCCCACACCCTTCCTTGCCCCCAACCCCGTCCTCGCCGCCCTTCCCCCGTGTTCGCCGCTCGTCCTCATCGCCTACACCCGTCTTCACCGCTCATACCGTTCTCTCTACTCACCTTTGCCATCACCCGTCCTCGCTGCCCACCGATCTCCTCGCCGACTAGAAACGTTCTCACCGCCCATCCCCGTCCTCGCTGCCCAATCCTTCCTCGCCGCCCCGCCGTCACCACCCGACTCCATTTGCCCCAACTCCCCTCTCTTTCCCTCAACCCCGCGCCCTCTCCGCGTTCCGAAACCTGCTTCTTCCCACTTGTTCATTGGCTTGCGGAGGCGGCGGCGACGCGATTCCAGGCAGGAAAATGCTTTCGCCCAATCAGCTTCCGGGAACCGGTTTTTCCTCGCCTTCTTTCGAAGAGCAGCTGCGACCTGCACGGGACATCCGGTTCTGCGGAGAGCTGTTTCGCGTCTTAAAGAGAGGGCGGAGCATCGGATTTCCCAACACTCTAAATTTGATTATGGTTTTATTGAAATTTTGTGTCTGTGAGTAGTAAAATACAAGTTTATTTTTTATTATGTTATTCTACAAGCAATATAAAACTTGTATTTTTTCGAAAAACATTTATTTTGTCAACGTAGTACAGGCAATTATCTATTTTCCTATTAAACCCTTACCCACGCCTTTTTATACACGTCCATTCAATTATACTAGCTTCTTTTAAGTTTTTGTTCATTAACATCTAAGCAATTCATTGAACTAAAAGTCCTCAAATACAAGTTCATAACAAAGCTGATATTGAAACTTTGAAAACTCCCGATGACAAGTTCGAAAATGGTTGTCAGCCGATCAGCTGGTGCTATTTACCATGGACATTTTCCCGATGTGTCTACAACAATCTCACCCATATTTGCACAAAATATTGTGTCGAACACCACACATTTAGGGTTTATTTTCGTCAATAAGCAGGTAGAAATCGGTACTTCGCAGTAGACGGAGATCCTAGGAAGTCGAAAATAAAATACGATAATAACGACGAAATGTATCTAAAATAAAGATGAAAGCGCTTTGCAGGTCATATCGAACGTTTTCTATTTTTTATTATAAGTTTACAAAATATTTAAATCGGAGGGCGCAAGTCCGATTTGTTAAAGCAATACACTTAAATGGAGTTTTAACCGTGAATCATAGTTCATGCCTCGACTTGGCACGAATAGTCAACGTGCAACACGTATAATACATTGGACAGGGCAAACGGCTTAGGTGGTCAAGAGTATCAATTGACCTCTGATCGGAAGGGCCTGGTGTTGAAGTCCCGAAGGTGGCAAGAATTTCAACACTAGCCACATTGTTAACGAGGAAGGACAGATCGCGCGCGGTCCGTGGGCCGTTTGTGAAGAATGCTCCTGCATTGAATTGAATTGAATTGAATTTGCCTTATTTTACGTGGCGAGACTCGGGCCATCAGGCCCGTTCTTCCGTCTGACCACGCAAATTTCGCTACGCTCCTTTCATCAACTAGCAGAGAAAGGAGGTATTTCTTGGGCGAGAAACAGGCGATTTGAATTTAGCTCAGAGGCGTCATTTAGGCTTGAGGATCTTTTACATGCAAGTAAATCTACTAACATGGGACAGCCGGCTTTACTTCCCCTCCGAAGGAAGGCGCACGAAGGATTTTGTCGCCCTAAAAATCTACGGCTTCGATCGGGTTTGAACCCGCGAGCTTGAGTATAACAGTCCGGTACGCTAACCGTCACACCATCGCCGCCGCTGCATTCGCCTGGTGGTGATCGGAGCAACCACAGAAAACCACCTGTCGGAAAAGCCGGTCGCTTGAATTCTCATCTAGACAGTGACTGCATTCCTAGTTGGTGATGAAAATTTACCACCGTCGGGATTCGAACCCGGCGACCTCCCAGTCAGAGTCGTTGCGGAGGCAAAGGCAATGTTGCCTCTAAGCTAACTCAGTAGGTGCATTCATTTTCGTTGTATCGCTCATAACTGAGTTACGTAGTTCTGTCGGATTTACATTGTCAAGAACCATTCTGAATCTATTAAATCAAAATTAAATTATCAACTGGCAGCATCACCACGAAAAGTGTTCGAGTAAGCATACAAAGTATATTAATAGTAATAAATTTTAAATTACTATTGTTTGAAGTAATATTTATTTCATCTACTCATCAAAGTTTTACAAAATAAAACATGTTAACTAAGTAAGTTCTTCATGTCATAACAAATGCACTTTTAAACGTAATGAATTGAAAATGTAAAAAACAATTTACGCAAAACAATGTAATACGTGTTCCATCAATTTTCCTCTTATTTTTGCATTTCTAATACGTTATTCTCTGTGATATCATTAATATTCCATTAGAGAATGCTTTTATTTTTTTAATATTTAAAATGTTAAAACGGTTTAATTAGAACAATACAAGCACTGATATCTCCAATATAAATTATCATTTCATATTAACCGAAGAAAATATCATGTTGTAAAGTATTTTTGAAACATCTGTGTCATTATTAGCAGAATACATGCAACGTTTCGTAGAAACTGTTCAGGTCAAAGGACATCAGTACAAATATTTAGGATCAAACTGTCGCTTTAACAGTAGCATCTATACGACATAATTGTTCCTTCCAATCTAACCAGCCTCCGATGCCTGGGATTCATATCAGCTATCTCTCTTTCTTTCCATGTTTGGTGTTGTAGTGCACGAAAACTCCATACAATAACACAAGCTAGGAGAGCTAACACGAAACGTGAAGAGATATCAGTGTTTCCACAACTGCCGTGGCTTGCTTTATCTCTTAGCTGTCATCCGCAGCCATAATACGTTGCGAGACATGCTTTTTGAACTGATATTTTCACCTGTTAGTATGCATAAGCTGTTATTCTGATAATGTTATTGAAGAACCGCTTTGTTGTTCGTTTACATCCAGAGGTGGCATGTGAACGGTGTGAAAATTACGAGTATACCACGGTGCTCCGTGCCCAGGACGGACTGATCGATCGATATTTTGTGCGAAAACGTTGGTACGCTCCCTCCATCTCGATCGCGTATCGCCACGCCCTTTAGCGACGGTTTGTCGCCGCCCCTCCCCCTCGCGGAAACTGTTCGAACTACGCCACCATTCCTTTGTTTCCCGCCTTGTTGGTATGCACCCGCACGAAACCGTTCTTTCACGGCGGGTCCTTCTTTTTGCGGGGCGAGGCACGTGTCTCGTTTCCAGGAGGCCAGGGCGCCTGTGAGCTACGGCAATGGCCCAGCGGTAATTCGCTTGCGACGCGCGAAAGAGTGATTGGATAGGAAAGGCGGAAGTGAAGTGGAACATGAACGGCAAACAAGTTACTGATCAAAAATCTGTTTGGGGTGGATGGAACAAGTTTAAGACTTAATTCTCTATTCAATTCCACAAAAAATTTTGTTTTTCGACAACACTTTATTCTTGCGACACCTCATTAACAATCATATACCAATGGTAGGGGGTGCGGGTCAGTCAGTGACAAACATCCATTTTGGTCAACACTATGAAGCTGTCCGTATTTGCTCAAAATCTTTGCCAAATATATTTTTCACCCTCCATTATTTTCTTTTTACGAATTTTAAACACAATCTTTCATTTTTTAGATATTTATCATTAAAAATAATGGAAAAGAGTAGAAGATTTTAAACTATAGTCTACTTTCGTTCAACAACTATTTTTAAATAAATGTAACTAATTTAACTTACAACAAATCGCTGGCAATTTGCCTGAAAGTTATTTTAAATTCTTTTAAAACCCCTGAAAAATTGTATTACAATTGAACAGGAGGTACATTTTTTTCATAAAACGTCAAACCGCAGGGTTGTTTTTCTTCCTTTGTTTAGATAATGAAATATTGTTTCATCTTTTAGGGCGCTGACCTTTACAACCTTTTCTATCCCTAAATGACAGTTTTGTTCTTCAACGCTTATCGGGTACTTAAAAAAATAGGGAACCTTGGCCATGTTTAAACGATTCGTAGAATTTCCAACGTTCTTTTACACCCGAACCTTCCTATTGAAATTGAAATCATGTTTCTGTAACAGTCAGTGTAGAGAACAGTGGGGCAATTGGGGCAACAGTGAATGTTGAACTAATTCTTCAATAAAACGACTTGCAATTTGTATTCCAGCATAAAAGATCACAAGTACAGATTATGTTCAAAATATATATGACCTTACCTTAACTTGAAAACTGAAAATATTTCAACCCAAAATGCAGAAAGAGATTGTAATGTTTTGCTATTTAATGTAAAGTTGGATATTGTAGATATAAACTTTACTTACATTGTTACTTATTCTGGGGTCTGCCGTTTGTGTTCTTCAGGTGCCTCATTGGCATTGCCACGCGGCTGTACAGACTGGCTGCCCAATTCTATTCCATAGAACTCTTGTTTTCCGACAAAACGACATGCGGCACTTCGTTAACCATCTGGAAAAAATTCTTAGTTATAACGAACTACAACGGTTTATATGAGTTTCAGTGCTGCAAAAACAATATCTAGAATTCAGAGATTTCAAATCGATAAAACTGGCAAAATATGCACATTTTAAAATTAAATTTAAGTGTAAGGAATGAAAATTGCATCATTTGAAAAGGTGAAGGTTGATCACGAGAAAACACACTCCTGATAAACTCCCTCTCCATTTTGAATTAGCGATGAAAAGTGTGGGCATTTCAAATTCACAATTAAACGTTATGCATCAACTGATGCCACTGTAGTCCCTTTGAACGGGAGATCCTAGGTTCTAGTCTCAATGAAGCCCAGATTTTTGACACTAGCTTGTCAGCTAGGGGTCGAATTCACAAGCTGTCTGAAAGAGAATTCTAGCGGCCGTCTGCTCTGATCGGTAGTTCTCCGTGCTTTCTTTGATCGACACCAGGCGAATTCTTAGCAGTACCCTAACAAATGGGTCACGGACCGCGCATGATATTTCCTTCCCGTTCCGTGTCCTGTCCTCACCCATTACACACACTCACTTACATGTACTTCACTACCACACATGTCGGGAGCTTAGAGAGTACGGCTGCGGCAGTGCCCTGTTGGTGGGAGATACCTGGATATGAAAAACCCCACTAGATCGACACCGGATCTCGCCATACAGCAGGGGAAGGCCACCATTATTTCCCCGAACAAAAATATGGACTACACTTACGGGACTAATGACCCACCCGTATTTGACGTACCCGGAATTGCTATCAATCATAGGCCCTTCCGGTTATAAGTACTTCAGTGACACTATTTCCCCTGAGCCTTTCACCCAAGGCGGGCTATTCGCATAGAATACAATCTCCGAAATACTCGAGGTGCGAGCATTGTCTACGTCGTGAAGTGCAGCAGTGAAGTGAATGGCTTGATGCCTTCGCGTAAACTCTTCTCGCTCGACCTCCCCCTCTAAAACATCTCACGCTCGCGAAATGGAGAGACTTCGCTAGCGCTCTCTAGATTGGTCGTCAGCTCGTCAGGCAGGCAGCCATGTTTCAACGCGGTTAACTACGTGAGCGCTGCCTAGCGGCAGTTTTGCGCAACTACTTGCGTATATCGCGCGCAGTTTATTATGCATATTATGCGTATTAATAATTCACGCCTGCTCCTTGATACAACAAAGCAAGCACGCATTTGAATATCTGCCTCTACCAACCTGTGCATTGTGCTTTTGTACGGAGTTATTCCTGTCCTCGCTTTAAATTACTTTGTTTTTATTACAACAAAGAAAATGACGGAAGAAAGAAGTCAAGAAGCATTTGACTTGTGGATGTGGAGAAGATGTAAAAAAGTAAAATTAATTTCAAGGGTATTGTAACAGATAAAAAAGAATAAAAATATAGTTTAAAACATTTTGAAATAGGGAGAAATCTTTTGAGATTAGATATTGAGGTCTATGTGCATTGGGGAAAAATTCAAATTTTCTACCCTCTTTAAGGAAGAAGAGAATATTATGAGACAAGACAAATTAAAACAGCTGAGCCTGCTGAAAAATACAATATTCTTGTCATAATGATTTTTGTTATGACTTCAGAATACCGGAACATCAATAATTTGAATGTTGATATCAATGGTCTTTTGAAACACAATACAACGAAATTTATCTACAGTTATATCGGAAGTTTAAGACATGATGTCACATTCTCTTAATTTTATAGGAGAGCAATTTAGTACTAGGAGGGCCGGAGATTACTCTAACCTGGAAGGGACAGAACGGCCATTCTGTAACACTTTTTGTTTTCAAATCAACCGAATCTGCACTAAAATATTATTTTTTGTATCCTTTTGTATTATTTCATCCAATTAGATGCTTTAGCTGAGGAAGGAGCTGATTTCATCTTTCTTAGAAATGGCTCCATGAGTTTCATAATTATCTATTCTGGCAGGGGTCTTTATCGGGTCTTTTATTCATCTTTAGTAACAAATGAAATTGCAACACATAAACATTTAAAATCAACATCCGCCAACAGGCAGAATTTTATTCGGAATTTATCCGACGTATTTGTCACATACTCGAATTGAGTAAATTTGCAGCCAGTTTTAGAAGGAAACAGCTACGCGTCTGCAATAAGAGTCCTGCATGAAGCACGGTAGTTCTCTAGGTTCTCCCGGTTAAAATCAATGTAAATTTATCTGTTTCCAGTCTAGCTGATCACTCGTCAAAACGAAGATACTTTGAATTGATCTCTTTGAATGTATTCCGTAACATTCAGTAAACACATGTGACCTTCAGACAGTTGAAGCTGTCATATATAAGTCAAACTTCGTAGCATTATACGCTCCTTGTCCTCATGAGAGAGAGAGAGAGAGAGAGAGAGAGAGAGAGAGAGAGAGAGAGAGAGAGAGATAACAAAACGTTCAGCTCTTCTAAAGAGATAGACCACGTGACATTTCCGGTTTTTAAGCGAGCCTCGATATCGGTGCACTGTTATATGAGTATCTTCACACTCTCATCTATGAAACACCTAGTACTGGAGAAAAGAGCTTCTCTGATGCGGCGATTTGCATGCTGTATTCATCCATGCATGCTTGCTACATTTTTTGCTTCGTTGGGTTGAAAAACTCTTTACGTTTGATTTAGAATAGTGTAAATAATGTGGTAACACTATCAGCGATGTGTTGTGAAGAAATATTTATGCTAATGTTTAAGGCACGAAGCTTCTATTAGCAATTTGTCCCTATCGAGGTATCTCCTCCAACGAGGCACCGCCTCAGCCACAACAAGCTCTATTTCATTGATCCATTAGTGATTCCGAGCGCGTCAATTGCTAAGTTCATGTGTCCCATAAGTGTAGTGCATTGTATTTCCCCTCGGGAGGTGGCGGTGATCTTCCCCCGCTAGATGGTGAGATGTGTGGCCGACCAACCATTGGGTAGTGGAGTTTTCCCCAACCAGGTACCTCCCCCAAAAGGACCTCGCCCAGCTGAGATACGCTGTAAGCTCACAACTGGTCTCCTGGCATGTGCGGTAGTGTCGTGCATAAAAGTGTATTGATAAAAAAAGCACGAAAAACTACCGATCAGAGCAGCCGGTTGCTAGAATTCTCCTCCAGACGGCGGTTGAAATCGCCCTAGCTAGACAATCGCTAAACTCCCACGTATGTGGAAGTTTAGTACGTGTTTTGATGGCATAAGGAAAGAACATGCGCGGCCTATGGCATATTTGCTACAGTTCCTCTCCGGCATTCATCAGATGTTGATTAGGGAAATCACGGAAAAATACCGATTAAAGCTGCCGACCACTAAAATCCTCCTCCATACAGCGGTTTAATTGGATCCGGCTGTGTAGCTAATGTTGAATCGCAGCCACAGTCGGGACTCAAACTCGATCCCGGCCACCGATAATGCAAATGAAACTATGTATCGCGAGAGCAGCCAGTTGGACTTCTCGATGTCCCAATTAGCATCCAATGCATTTCGTTCCTGATTGTTTTACCTTCCGGGTTGTGGCCACAGACACGCGTGTTTAAATGGTCGGGAAAATCTGACGCGTATTTCTGTCATGTGTCAACCCTTTAAATGGGGCAATAGTTTCTTATTTTTTACAGATACATTGTCGCCTTCGATACGTAGCTCGAAATAAACATCATGACGTACTTGGATAGAGAGGATGGTAGTTACGAGGAAAATATGGAAACAGTTGAATGGTTCTACATATTCTCTTACGGAAGAAATTATGAAAGGGCAAAATTATGAAAAGACAAACCGAGTAAAGTTAACATCTACATCATTAGTAAATACGTACATCTGAATCAATAAAATTATGTAAAAAATTAAATCATTTATCAGGTCAAAGGCCCTCGGGTTTTTTGTCAATACAATGAATTTATTGATCAGCATAAAACGTCCGAAATTTTGCTACATTTACTGATTTCCTTCCGCATTACTAATTATTTATTCAATTTATATTACATAACTTCACAAAAATATATATAAAAATGTTATTAATGGTTTTTTCTCAATCAAGAAAGTCTAAATGTTCTAATAAATACTTCGTATTGATATGTTCTTGTACAGAATAAATTATATTGGTTGAATTTCATTTTTTTAATTCTAGTGTTGATATTGAACTCGACTGATAATTAAATGGAGATGGTAATAAAAAAATTTTACCTAACCTGAATATTCACTGTTTCATCATTTCGTAACTCTGATACTTTGACAATCATTAATTTGAACCCATATTATAGCATTTTAGCATTTATTATCTTTGAAGAATTTTGAAGTAAAGGTTGCTTTATTATTCCAAACAAATGGGCTGGGAGACGTCGGACACCAGTATTTTATCCACTCTGAAAATCCATTTTTGAAATGTTGAACTCTCTGCGCAGTTCCCTAAACCATTTAGGCAATATTATTTCTTTGTGACATTCACCATACCTCCCGTGCAACGCTCTACATCACTTTTATTAACTTTCGTGGAGCAAAAAAGTGTTGTTATGCATCGTTTTCTGTATGCGAAAGTTTCAGACGCTTTCAACATAAAGAGTCAACTTTGATCTATGCTTCCTGAGCCAGAACACTGCAGTAAGATATAAAAAATACGACAGACAGGGTTTTATGTCGTCAAAAAGAAATACTCAAGTTTCTATCGTAGTTATTCCAAAAATACGTTCTTCGAGCGAGTATAAGGAAAGTATGATAGTATGAATAAACAATGGAAGTAAATGTAACGAAACTGAATACGGAAAAGTGTGTGTTCTTCTTTCACGAGTAAAATAATATTAGTACTAATAACGAAAAGGCAGAGTTTGCTTACCACGTATATATTTTATTTTCAAAAGAATAAATTACCAGAAACATCTCAGATTTGAAATGAGAGTACGAATTTATTTATCTCTTCCTGTTTTGTAAACAGGATGAATAATTATTTAAAAATGACTGTCAACTCTACAAGATCATCCAACATCCCATGCCAAAACACAAAAAAATTGTGGGTTCAGAATACATGAACTAAGAAAATCATGAGTATGGGATGTTAACAGGTTCACAAACAAACGTATGAAACAGTAATATTTTTCCCACGGCACCATTTTATACGTAGAAAAAGTATTAAGTGTTACACGAGTATTACCAGAAGGAACAATAATTATATCTTCTTTTAAAGCAGACCACAGCGAAAGTAATATGGGATTTCATTAGCTTCACTTTCAATTTCTTCCCAAAAACATTTTCAAGTTCATTTTCCTCAGCTCCTATTACTCCGAACAGTCATTATTTAGCTTTTACACTAGTAATATGCATTTTTTGGGGTTTGAATAATAAAATATGCATTTTAGCTTCCTATAAATAAAAAGGTTCCTAAAAATCATTAAAACATTTAATGCGTTCGTCGGTCAGTGTTTTTTGTTTCCACGTTGGTCAACTAGGTCGAGTTTGTTAGAGTACAGCACCGACAATGATCTGATATTGATTATGGAAACGACATAAAAATAACAATTAGAGCATCCGGCCGCTAGAATGATTGATGCTTCAGGGCACGTCTAATGCAATGCTCATTAGTTTCTTTATATGAAGTAAATGTTTCATCTGGGAGGTGGGGATGTTTCTCGCCCGCTGTGTGGTGATATCATGGGCCGAGCAACACGTCGGCGCGGGGGGTGGGGGGTGGGGGGAATTTTTCCCAAGGTACCTACCCAGCCGGTGCCCCTGAACTCCCCTCCCCACAGATCTCTGAACATGTTCAGTAATGAAGATCACCAGCCGCTGGAATTCTCCTCCAGGTAATGATTAAATTAGATCCTGATAACGGTTTTTATAATTAACCAGCAAAATACCCGGCTTTGTCCGAACTTTCTGCATACCCAATCCTTGTAACCAAATATCAATTTTATACAAAACACGGTGTTTAAGAGTATTAATTTGAATGTAATTGGTTCAAATTTTAATAAAATACTATTTTTTTTCATTTTATTTTACATCGTATTGATATTAGATTAAAATCGTTTATCTTACGAACTGCTACTGGCCTCTAGCGAATCTTTTAGGTACCAATTATGATGCACCGCTACCAGTCTGTGGATGAATATATTAGGAACCAATCTTCTCTAAGCGACACGTGAAAAATAATGATCATGGCGCATCTACCAACGTATTATGTAAATTATTTATTTTTCGCATTTGTGTTGCATTAATCTTTACTAAACTTTGCACGGAGACTGCCACAATCCTTAAAAACGGCTGTAAAAATGTTCTATCTAATCCTGCACTATTGTTTGTGGTATCGATTTCGGTTGCATTTCGTTGAATTCAGTTTTATTAGTTTATATTTCGATAATCTGCATCAAATGAATAAAATATGCATAAGCGTATGTGTAAAAATCCGCTATCTGGTTGTCTGAGTGGAATGCCTTGTGCACGGCCCCCTATTAGCCAGAGCGCGTGGCAGCGCCTCCTGCAGACGGAATCCGCTTTGCCTGCCCGCCCACGCCGCAGCCCCGGTTCACGCGCCGGGGCCTTTGTGGAAGCAGATTGCGCGGCCCTTAAGCCCCGCCCTCGCCCTCACCCTCACCTGCTCCCCCACACTAACACCGCCCTCAACTACACCACATACCTAGATACAACTCCATTCGCACCACCAGCTACACCTACATCGTCATCCCCACCTCCTTCGCACCTGCACTCCAACACAGACACCACCCTCACCTACTCCTCGCATCCACACACATTTCCATGCCCACTACCTGCTACAATTCATTTTACATTTACACCCTCACCCCCACCTATACTGTCACTTCAGTCTCACCTACCCCCACACAACTTCCATCCCCAACAACATACACACCTACATCCTCACACCCACCTACACACTATGTACACTCCCACATGCACATAACCCTCAGCGTCATCTACACTCCACACCAAGGTACACCCACACCCACAACCATCTACACTCCACATCCAGACACAGCTCCATCCCCACTAGATATACACCCCACCACACCTATATCCTCTCTGCACCAGTGATATCACCATCTTCAATAAACCTATATCGTCAGCTTCGCGTGTCATTCGCTCGATTAAAATCAATTAACCATAACAAACCGGGTGATGGAACGACAACTTCTAGCCACCAAACTTTCCACCCTTTGCTCAAATGTCAAGAAACATCCTCCCTATTAACAACCTACGGCAATTATTGAAATCCCGTCTTCTGGAAGAGGTATTCTCGTTTTGTTCTGAGTCCTCTAGTGCTCTCCATCCTCGCTCTCCTTCCACTGCAAGCACCGATTCCGCTCCTTCCTCCATGTGCGTCACCTCCGTCGCCGCCCGCACTTCGTCTGTCGGCAGCTCATTCGGCCTCTGGCCTCGCCCGCCCCGAGCCCCGGGCGCCGTATTTCACCGCCCCCGCCCCCGCCCCCGCCCCCGCCCCGCCCCTGTCGCCAACGCACGCCTCACTTCCGCCGACCTCGGCCCGTCACGCGCTCTCGCCACCTCACCCACGCCCAAGCCTCACTGCCGCCTCAAAGCCACTCCGCCGACGCACACCATGCTCAACTCACTTCCATCTCCAAGTCTCTGCCTCATCCTGGAGGTCCTAGGGTTCTAGTCCCGACGGCGGCAGTATTTTAAACATTAGCTCAGGGCTAGATTGAGTTCATCCGGCTGCTCTGATGGTGAGTTATCTGTGATTTCTCCGTACAACACCAGGCAAAAGCGGGGGCAGTACCCTCACAAACGGGACACAGACCGCGCGTGATATTTCCTCTTCCTGCTATCCTCACCCTTGACTTACACGCACTTCCACTCACATGCGATATTATACCACAAGTCGAGAGACTAGTCGGGAGCTTAGAGCTTGAGGTGATGTCACGCTGGTAAGAGATACTTAGTTGTGAAAAAAGTCCGCAACAAACGTGTACGTCGGTACCGGATCTCGTCATCAAACCAGACATCACCCACACTTCCCGAGATAAATGCATGCTTTACCCTCACGGGAGTAATGACCTTCACAGTTGACATGCTCGGATCAATCAACCAATCGAAGTCACCCCTGACATCGCAAATGCCTCCTCGTTCGCAGTTCCAGCCACTGCTGCTCCCAACACCCTCTTTTGAATCCCCATGTCCTTACTACTAACGCTGCCGACGATCATGCCACCCTCGCCGTCGCCTATATTTGGCTCTGTCTAGATAAATGACAGGAACGCAGCCGCCATCTAGAGGAAAATTTTAGTTGCCGGCTTTTCTCATCAGTAATTTTCCGGTCAAAACCAAGTGAATGGTGCAGCAGTATGTTTACCAAAGGGCCAGGGACAGTACGCGATCTGTCATTCCTCTCCATACAAACACTACATTACCACACATATCGGCGATGGTGTGACGGTTAGCGTACCGGACTGTGCCGTGGATTTTTAGGGCGACAAAATCCTTCGTACGCCTTCCTTCGGAGGGGAAGTAAAGCCGGCTGTCCCATGTTAGTAGATTTACTTGCATGTAAAAGATCCTCAAGCCTAAATGACGCCTCTGAGCTAAATTCAAATCGCCTGTTTCTGGCCCAAGAGATACCTCCTTTCTCTGCTAGTTGATGAAAGGAGCGTAGCGAAATTTGCGTGGTCAGACAGAAGAGCGGGCCTGATGGCCCGAGTCTCGCCACGTAAAATAAGGCAAATTCAATTCCATTCAATTCATATCGGGAGGTCAGAGCTTATCCCGGCTTGGGCGGTGCCCAGCTCCGGGTGAGAGAGTTGGAAGACGAAATACCCGCAACGCGATGGGTACGTCAGAGCCGGACCTCACAAACCAACTGAAGAGAAACACCGCCCCGAAGTCCATTTAACATGCACTACTATTACGGGACATATATGGGGTATATGGGATTATATGAATAGTTGAAGTATCCATACCCACTCACTCCCCTCGCTGTCCGCAACGCAGCTCACAGTCCACTGATTGCGCCACCCACGCCTCGCAGACAAGGACTCTACACGAAGAGGAACTCACGATGCACCGAATTCCAGTTATTCCTCTACCCTGTCGCCGCCTGTTGCGAGTGCACTACGTAAGTGAGTAATATATGAACGCCCGCCCGAGTGCCGTTGCACCAATGCCTGTGTGAGCAGAGGTAGGATCGGTGACGGCTAGGGGCACCGTCCGGGAGGGTGGAAGGGAAGAGGCGAGACAAAGGGAGGCGGAGTGCAAAGGTGAGGGCGGGGATGGTGTTATCTCAAGTGCTGTGCATGCTTTCCTTGGGAGATGGTGGTGATCTTTCCCTGCTGGATGACGTGATCAGACGTCCCCCTTCCCGTAACGGGGTTTCTCCACAACCAGATATCTCCCATTAGCGAGGCAGGGACAAACTCTAAGCCTCCGACCGGTCTTCCTGCGTGTGGAGTGCACGTATGCGTGTAAGTAAATAGTGAGGATAGGACAAGGAAGATGAAAGAAAGATCGCGCGCGGTTTGTGGCCCGTTTGTTAGGTTACTGCTCCAGCTTTCGCCTGGTGTTGATCGGAGAAACCATTTAAAACAACCGAACCGAGCAGAAGAGGGCAAGAATTCTTCTCCGGCCAACGAGTAAATTCAACCTATAGCTGACAAGCTCGTGTCGAAAACCCTGTCACCGTGCATAGTGTAACCCTAGGCCCTGCAGTGACATCAATTGATGCCCTGAGCCACCTAAGCCGGTGCGTGGGCGCCAGCGAGGGCGAGGCGATGTCGTGGGTTGAGTGCGGTGCGCGTTGCCGCCCCCGTCCTCTTCCTCCGCGCATCAGCCGCCGCCCGCGCCACGGCCTCGCGACCTCTGCGCGTTTGTCACTGCCCCTCCCCCCCCACCCCGCCACCCCAAGCAACTCCACTCCGCGCGCCTGCGCCGAGGGCTTCTCGCGGAGAGGATACCTTGGAAGCCTCGACGCGCGGAATTCCGGTTATTCCCCTTCACCTCCCTCCACAAGCAGCGGCCGACGCCAGGAGATTCAGCTGAACCCAGATTCTTGGTACTTGTGTGGGAGAACTTATCGAGAATCGAGTCTCCGTAAAATCCCTGAGCAAATCGATAATGGGGTTTCTATGAACAGCCGTTTATTTTACCTCATCATTTTATTTTCCTTGGTTGTGTAATTTTCGCGCCCACTGATATAGTATTTGCACTGAACCAAATGTTTTTTATGAAAAAAAATCTACAATTTACTTTTCTTAAATGGAATTTGAACTATCATACCTAATCTACTCACGTAACACAAGACGTGTGTGTGTATATATATATATATATATATATATATATATATATATATATATATATATATATATATATATATATTAGTAAAGAAATCAGTTAATTTCAACACCTGGTGAGATTGTTTATGAGCCACCCTGCAGTAACACAAGGTGTTCTTTGCTAAACATGATTCGTTATTCTATGTATGTAAAGGATTAAAATTACAAAAGAACGGAAGATATGACTAGTACGAGGTAAGTAGGAAATTGCAGTGTTACAAGAATATCAGTTAGGAATTTCAATGACAAAATAATCATGGGTTGCGAGTTCTAAAACTCATACTATTAATATCAAAAATAAGCGTAAATTCGCGTAAAGCTATACAGTCTCCGGGCATCTTGAGATTTGTTTATATCTTTGCTAGACACCCAGGAAGACTGAAAAGATAATGAAACTTTCGATTGTGATTGAAAAATGCAAATGTTTATCAATATGAAGAATGCTGTCCGCAATTTCTCATATCTGATATTACAATTATATTCGTATACGCAGTGTGGCTCAGCTTAAGGAACAGCTCACGTTATGCTTCCAGGGAGAAAGAAGCTTTAAAATGGTGTAAATGCTTTGCAATAGGTCGTATCAGAACAGCCCGTTGTCGTTAACCGAAGACCTAATTTTCCACACACTCGTGACAGCAGCATTTTTGCTTCTACGAGCTAGTAGTCTCTAAACACTCTTTCGAATTCGAGATGTGCATGTTCCATCTCATCTAACAAGTAAATTCCAAATAAAAAATATTTTCATCCGCGCCTGTATCTTCATTTCTACCGCTGACAGCATCACATCGGGACTTTGCATCAGAAATCCATATTACCTCGTGTGTTTTGTTGAGTTCATTGACAGACGCGTGGGGTTTTTGCCTTTGGTAGTTTGCCTTTCTCTGCATCGCTCCTCAACCCACCTCTGTTGCTCTTCACTAAATATGACGACGGCCTACCTGGTAGTTAGAAAACGACTGCAAACATCTCCTTCGTGGCGTTCAGAGTAATACAATTAGGAAAACAGATTCCTGGATGCGTTATCATTTGCAGTTGCGAGTGCGAAATTCAAGCTTTGTAAACCTACAGGTTTTAGCTTTGTTTATGTAACATCAAAAATAGTTCAAGTGTGAGTGGCGTACTATTCCACTCGTGAAACTAAAGCCAATAGTGTTTAACTATACATACAAAATGCTCCAATCAGGACGGTGAATCTCAAAACGTTAATCGCTTTTTCTTCCCGAGTTTTCTTACCGTTTCTGCCTACTGGCCAATCATAGACTGTGTCTCATCTATCTTAGGAGGCGGTATACATCGATCGCTATGTCGATGTCCTATAAACCGCGTATGACCTATAACCAAACATCTTACATTTTAACACAGCTTTCAGTTATCATTCATCATCATATTTCATTCGTGGATTAGTCCTATTAAATACCACTCGTGCTTTGGAAATTCTCAGATAAATCGCTTCCTCGCTTCGCGAGTTGGAGATTTATCGATAATTTTCAAAGAACTCATGGTATTAGCTACGATACGTACAATCTGTGCACAATTTTTGGAGCTCTGGCATGTCTGCCCTAATATATATATATATATATATATATATATATATATATATATATATATATATATATATAACTTATATATATATATATACAACTTATATATATATATATATAAGTTGATGCAAGTAGGTTTGAGTCCCGATTGTCATGTGCTTTTTTCCACAAAAAAGCTGGATTGTGACCGACCACGGCGTGAACGAGAAATCTAGACGTTGGCATCATTTATCGGTAATTTACTCAATTTATTTTTATCTGTCGGGATGTATATCGGAATAGTACATTACACTATGGGCTACGTACCGCTCTCGAATCTTATTTCGTCACATTCTCACTACCATTATTAGAGACGATCTAAGGAATTATCCCTCATCCTCATTGGCCCTTCTCTCATTGATCAAATTCTTAAATAATAATAATAAAAGGGAAGCAATGGACAACCACCATTTTGGGGGCTCAACTTTGATTTCACGGAGTACTTCTTGGTCCATGTAATACATTGAATATGTATTATTTATATGATTTAGATGATTTGCAATCTAAATTACCTAATCTCACTTGCGTACAGAAAAAACGCCAATCGATATAATACGCATTTGCACATTCTTACTGAATTTAGTAGTATAAACGCATATCTAGCTTAGCACCTGCCACGCCATTGTACTTGTATCACATGGCGCATGCTACACCGGCTTCGTTCCCCGCTACATCGTCCTGCGACACCCGACCTGCGTCCCTGGGGGCGCGTCCGTCTCCGTCTTTCCTTTGTAACTCACGAACTCGCGCCGTCCTCTCCACCCTCTCCGTCCCCATCACCCTCGCCGCCCAATTTCTCATTCCTGGCGCCCGTCCCCGCACCCCGTCACCATCACCACCTACTCACTCCCTCCACCTCCCCACGCGCCTCGCCCCCCACTGCCCATCCCACACACTCCAAAAGTCGGCGCGGCCCGCACGCCCTGCTCGCAGCCTCGTCCGTTGTCGTCACCCGGGGGGAGGGGGGGGGGCGCCCGCCGCTGACAGCTCCGCGCCGCCCCCTGGGCTTCCCGGGGATAAGGCGTCACGTGACGCGATTACCTGCGCTCCGCACGCGCTCAGGGGATTTCCCTTAAATAATAGTTCGCAGCGGCCTCTCCGCCCCACGGCGGCGGCGGCGCTCGCGCCCGCGCTACACGGGGATGCACCACCTCCCTTCTGCTCTCATTCCTCTTCCATTACCTCTTTCTTTCTCTTCTTAATCTTCTTCTTCTTTCTGTTCCACGGTTTCTATTTTTTCTAACTTCCTATGACTCTTATTATTGATCTCCAACTGGTTCCCTATTCTCTTAATTTTCTTCCTCTTCATGTCCCTCTTCCTCTAATTCATCTTCCATTTCCCGTTCCTTTCGCTTCTTCTTAATCTTCCTCCTCTTCTTTCTCTTCTCGTTTTTTGTTTTTTTACACTGCCTGTGACTAATTATTTTCCACCTACCAGTTCCTTTTCTCTTGATTTTCTTCCTATTCCTGCCTCTATTTTTGCAATTATTGTCACTTAACTGCCACCGGGTCATACCCAATTGCAGTTCTAATAAATGTAATGTAATGTAAATTCCTCTAATTTGTGTTTTTTTGCTTTTATTGCATCTTTATTGCATTCAGTATATAAGCTGAAAAAGGGAAATCAGAGTTCAATCTACCGTCATGCGACAGAACGCCTGTGAAGTAGGCTAACCCGCAACACATCCGTTTGCTCTCTTATTCCTCAAAATTGTTGTACCTCAGACACAAAAACTTTTCTAAGAAATTTAATTACTATTTGTATTTATGGTTTTCCCCAATATTTTCGTTGTTTGTATTTATTAACATCCCCTTATTTACGAAATTAATAATTGCATATTACAGTAGGTTTACGCTTAGCAATATCTTTCCTTGGCATACTTCCTCTAACTGTTTCTCCTGTTAATGTTGACCACTTCAATTTCGAGGACTACCTGCACCATTTCAATGCTGCCCATTCCCTTTGATGGTCACAACTCTATCTTGTCGCCAGCTGACAGGCCGAGAGCTGTAAGTGGAGTAACATTGATCTGCAATCTGTCCCTCTCAGTATCAGGTTGAAACCAATAAATAAATTATGGGAGCCAATACACCTCAGCTTTTGCTGTGGAGAACTGACATATCGTAACATTGCATCTACACATCCACGCAACGCATAAGATTGACCTTTTGACCTTAAGGGAGACACACACATTCCGGGGATTCAAGTCAGTTTAATCTGATCGAATAAACAAGAGCTTTCGTTGCTTATACTGAACCTACACACTCGGATTGGTAAAACAAGAATCTTTAGCGCCTCTTGGGCACATTAATCACAAAACGCAGTAGAACGGATGAGTGAAAGAGCGCGTTGCGGGCCTTGTATGCAGTGCACTTACTTTAATGACCTTATAAGTTGACGCGTTCGAAATCATTACTTAATCAAACAATCGATCCGAAACAGGAGGATCAAATCGCGCAATTTGGATGCGCCTTTGGTGGAAAGTTAGACAGCTTTCTCAAACCCGGACGTTTGAACGGCATGCGCCTTCGGCCTGTGGTTAAACACGAGGCGCGTCTACTCCTCTGCGTAATTCTGAGCGTCTGGCGCACCTTCCTCTTTGTGTTAAATGCGATGCGAGCACACCTACACGTGTAAAAATGAGCATCTATGGGTCAATCCGAGCATCGGTAAAATACGGAGAAGCACACCTTTACGGGTAAAAGTGAGCTTCTGTGGTCCCTTCCGAGCCTGGATGAAATGCGGGCGGCCCACAGGCATACGGGCAAATCTGTGTTTCTGTGGTGTCATCCGATCTTTGGTGAAGTACGGGAAGAAGTAAACCCAGATGTGTACATTCGCACCCTCTTGTTTTAGTTCAGCACAAAGCGCGTTAACTCATTCGAGTAAAACGTGGCGTCTGTGGACCCTTCAGCTTACGGTTACAGGAGGCGTGTAAACTCGCACGGCTAAATCTGGTCATCGGTGGACGCCTTGGGGGGACGGTTGAATACGAGACACAGGAACTCGGACGAGTGAAAATAAGCGTCTGATGCTCATCCTGTGATTACGCTCGAACTCAAAATGCGCCAACGCGGGTGGGCAAGTCTATGCGTCTGCGAGAGTCTTCGAACTACGATGAAACACGAACGGACGCGTATCTCTGTTGTATACGGCTGCCATTGCAAAGGCTCGCCCAGTGCACTGCGGAGAGCAGAACGCCATCAAAGCGAGCGACAGCGCTAATACCGCCCGCCCACGCGTTCCGTTCCCCAGGCGCCGCAGAACCAGTTGTCGCCGTTTACAGGTTTGACGTTAATTACTGGGGCGCGCACATACAAATTTACGTGGCTGCAACGCTCTTAAAGGAGACGTGCCCGCGAGCCACGGCGATGGAGGCTGGCGAGCGAAAGGCGCGCTGCCTCGCACCAAGAAAAAGAAACAATTCGTCTTGATTTCTGAATCAGGTTTTTTGTCGACTTCATTGATGATTATTAGGGGGCGGATTTTATGACCTAAAACAGTGCCAAGAATGATCAATAAAATGCTCTTAAGGTCGATCAGAGGGTCGAGATCGCTAAGGCACTAGTGCCGTAGCGGTCTAGGACCAGAGGATTGCGGGTTCGAGTCCCGCCTTGGGCTTGGTTGTGTGGTGTCTGTACGTGTGTGCCGTCTTTTCACCCTTCACTATCATCATCATTTCTTCTATATCCCTAGGGATAACTACTCTGAGGAATAAAAATAGGATCTAGCTAAAATGGTGATCCCATGATAAATTACATGCACCTGCCACCGAGATGTTACTGAGTCCCGGTAATTGCAATGCACGAATCGACAATGGCGCCAGGAACTTTATATTAAATACACCCAACGGCTGACATTACAATTTATGAGAGAAGAAATCAAATAGGCTACTCAGGAATTCTCTGAACAACATCATTTGTTGCATCTCGTATACATAATTTTAAGCAAGTACCATTAAAATGATATTAAAATCGCTGGAAAATGCATATATAAAAATTAATGTTTAAGCTAAAAGGCATTGTTCTATAGGGAAAATAAAAATTGACGTTTCATTAAAATCCGCCCTCTAATGATTATTCTACGCCTCCGTTTCTAGTCAGATAATTATAAGGTATTTCTAATGAGATATATTTTTAAATATTTCTTCCGAATACATTTCTATCAAGCCTGATTGAAAATACTCGATCTTGGGACTTCCTGCAAAACTTTATACTTTTATTCTATAACCGAATGGAAAGTGCTACAATGTTGATTTTGTGCCCTCAGAAACTATGTTATGTTGAAATATTATCGTAAATATTATAATTTACTAAATTGCAACGAATCTATTTGTTTACGACTCTTTGGCAACAATTTCATTAAAATAAAGAAAAGTATGTTACGTACAATAAAACAATGAGAATTATGTATAATTTAAGCATATATGAAATATTTGTGTTTTACACTTAACTTTTACGTTTTCATTTACGTAATAAAAAACTAAGCCTTAAAAGATCAAAGAAATGAACACTGTTGGATGTAGCATACCGTCTTTGAAAAAACAACACCGCGTACCTGACGCTCTGACAGTTTGTTTTTTTTTTCCTTTTTCGAGTCCTGATGCCAACGACTATAGCTCTTTCCAATTGATAGTGTCCGAAACATAATATAACTCCTAATAAGAGTTAAATTGCATTTACCACCCTATTAAATGGTACCCGTAATGTCAGGTACGCCAAAAATGCCAAGATATCAGGGGTATCAAGGATATCAGTTAAGCGTTATTGTTTCTTCAACGACGATACGCTTGACCCTTGTTATTCCCGTGGTTGGGAACTCGAGATGTCTCGTTGCGCCCGGCCGTCGCCCGGAGCAGATTCGCTGCCTCGCGGATCCCGACGCGTTCTCTCCGCTCGGCAACTGTTTTTCAGCTCGCGACAGACAGATGACCATCGCGCGGCTCTGCACCAGACATCTTGTCTCTTTTGTTCGGGAATAAGGCAGGATTTTTTGCCTCGTTCGTTCCACTTTTCTGCTCGTAATAATGTTGACAATCGATACCAATTTTTTCGTCTTCTAAAAATGTCCATCCGACACCAATGTTGTGTTAATATTCTGATATACTCGGCACACAATGAAAATCCGTGTAATAGAACAAAAATAATGATTACGTAAATTGTAAGAGAGAAATTACTTACCAATAATTGGTCTACTCAATTATATCAGTACTTGTTTTAGTACTTAGAGCAAAGTTCAGAAATTAAAGGTTTGTTAAGAATTTTATTTTTTCATCCATGACGACATCTTGAAATGGCGTCATTTAAGATATTTTTTGAATGTATTAACAGAATGGTAGTAAATAAATTAAAGTCAATATGAGAGGACAGACCCTTACATGCCCTTAGATAATCCTATATGCACTTCACGCAGGATATTCATATCTTGAGGTGTAAACAGGAAGCTTATGTAGACGTGAAGTGCAACTCTGTGTTCTTTGTTTCTTCTGCGCAACTCTATATGTTTCAAACCAACAGTTGTCCCACTTGTATCTGATGAACCCGTACCTATTAGATGGATACATGCTAACTTACTGCACTTTGTGAAATATTTTGAAAGTGGAAATAGTTTCATGTGGGAGTTCAACCTCGGCAGACCTTCAATTAAGCCTTTCTTTATTATAGGTAGGGCAATGTGCGGAAGTAAACAGTCTCGTGATATTAAGCATTTATTAGCAAACAAGCCTTAGACCCGTGACATTAAATTTCAGAGCTATCAAATGATCAAGTTATTGACATAGATTAAATACTCTCCTCGTTTCGAGCACTTGTTCCTGAGTGGGAGATCTAGAAAAGCTGAACAAAAAAAATATCATTTTTGGTTTACGACATAAAGAGCCTTAGCTTAAGTGTCCCTTCTGATACCCGAAAACCAGGGTTTAAGGCCATAGGACACACTATTTCATATTATATATGATTGTAACGTACATTTCAGCGTATCATGTCTTGTGTGTCACACGTGAGTGCCTGTTGGTATTGATAGCACAATCTAAAAAACTTTACATTTTTCGCCTTTTTTTGTATTCTCGCATTATAAATGTCCTTTTTCATTACAAAAAAATATTTCATAAAATGACATATTAAGACACAGACAATGATGTAATTGTCGTTTATGCCACGAATAATTGCGACATCACACATTCAGCCAGTCGCAGTGAGAGAATCGTTGTGGAGTTGCAGGAAACCTAAATCAGACCACCATGTTATCGCCCAGATGTCAAATGCTCGTGACGTCACAATTAAGTTATTTCCAAAAATTAACTTTCATTTGCTTATAAATTAATAGTATTGTCATACACAAAACTAATGTATGAAACTCGTTGATAATGTTGGTTTATTGCATTCGTACCAATTTGAAAAACCGCTCTTAACCTCGCACGATTTCAAAACAGGTTATCATGCAATAAAGCTTAACATTATAAACAATTTGTATAATATACATATGATTCATCCCTGAGGATAATTTCTTATCCATACCCAAAACACGTCCGTCGTCTTGTGCCGAATGTTATAAATATCGTACAAAACCGTCATCTTCCCTAAACGTACTGTAGTAAAGGGGCGTCATACCGTTTGCATGATGGTCGTTTGCGTCATGCTCGTTACGTGGGACGGCCAATGCAGCAGCCGCTCCGGCACTGGGCTGCCTGCGCTCGGAGAGGTGGACGAGCGGCGGTAGCCGAGCGCGGGTCGCCGCATCGCGCAGACACTCCGTTGGCCGTTCGGCGCGCGGCGGCGCCGGCGAGGTCGACGAATATTCAATGACGACAAGGCCCCACCGTCATCTGTCGGCTGCAGGACCTCGGACTTCGCGCTGCCCGCGCGTCACGTCACGTCACGTCACGTCGAGTCACGGAACGAGACGGCGAGCGCTGCTGTCAGGCCGGGCGCTATCGACATCTTGGTATCAGATAACGGAATTAGCTCTTAATTAGTTACGCAGTCCTCCGCTGCTTCCACAGATGTCTACGATGGCGCGCTGTTTCGTGTGATAAAGCGGATGTTTCGAAAAAGATCATTGCAACATGTGAAAGTTGAACGAAAGAAAACAGTCCTTTAAACAAAGCAGTAATATTAGCTGGAACACAGTTTCAGTGCTTTGATGGGTACGTGAATTGAGGTGGAAATCCTTCTCATTGGCTGAAAATGTAGATTGATAATGTTAAATACATTAATGTTTGTGTGGTAGACACATTTATACTTTTCTTGTGTTTACATTCCATTATATCTTCGTAAAAGATAATAATGAAATCGCTTAGTTATTATCAAATAACATTACTAATTTTACAGATAACTACAACGCAGCGCTAAATGTTTTGAGTACCCACGCGAATGCCAGGAACAGTATCAATATACCTCGAACATCTTGAACGAAGGAGTAACCTCATTCAAGCAAAACAGTTACGAGCATTATAATATTACCGGAAGAATCGTTTCAGGGTTGTCATGGCTCGTGATTTGATGTGGAAATCTTCCCAATTCGTATGAATTTTAGAGATCTAATTAAAAATGTAAGGGGTTGATTTAAAACATATCGGCAAGCTCAATATTACATAAATATATTTTTCAACAAAAATGCAATAAGTATGATTATTTTTTCTAGAATACCTTTGTTTCTCAATACACGTTTCACAACTTCGCCCCAACTGGTTTATTCACCAAGAAAAAAAAAGACTTTGCTTTATAGCAAGAATGCACCACTTTCTTCACATTGTCATTGTCCCTAAATTGTCGACCTATGAAAGCTTTTTAGGCCCCATTCCTTGGTCATCCATAGATGAAATATCCTATCTCAAGGTAGAATGTTTAACGATCAGATATTTCTGTTCTTGAATAATTTCAAGAGTTGGTTCTGCGGCGTGGGGGCAAGTGTTGTCCAAGTGAAGGAAAATAACTCCTCTTAACAAAAGTCCTCTGCGACAGCTTTTTATTGGTGAGTTTTATTAGTACGAGTTAAATAATTAGAAGAGTTCATGTAAAATAGAGGCAAAGACAATACTCTTCACAAAGGCAACTCATCTAATTATTTTATTTGGAATGCGCACGACAAATCACCGATAGACGAATAGTTAGTATAATATTTTGAATTCGCTGTTACTTTTTAATTACCTACTTATTTAGAGTCGAATGCCATTCATTAATTTATCATTTTTGATTATTTATATCACATTCGAAGGAACTGTCAGAAACGTAAGGAGATGGTTTCCACTACGAAGCTATTTTCACTTTTGAAATCGTGATTGACATCCGCGGACCGATCGCAGTCGTCGTGAGAAGAGATCATTATCCATACATATCCGAATTCACGCTAATTCTAAAAATAGAGTTGGCTCCCGAGAGCCGTATTTGGAATGAATTTCCCCCGTGAGTGCGCGGGGCTGGAAGGCGCCGCGCCGGCGGTGCGCGACAGACGGAGGCGCCGGGGGCGCCAGGGGCGGCGCTGGGGGTGGCGTGGAAAGCAAGAGCGGCAAGATGGAAGGGCGGCGAGGGCAGCAGAGGCCACGTGGGCGGTGAGGCTGGTGAGAGTGAGGGCGATGGGGCGGCTGGGGCGGCGAGGGTGGCGGAGGCCATATGATTGGCAAGGGAGTCGAAGTGATGAAGGCGGCGGGGGGTTGAGGGAGATAAGGACGGGGTGATGAGGGCGGCGAGGGCGGCTATGGCAGCGGAAGCCATGTGAGCGGAGAGGTAGGCAGGGCATTGGGGGTGAAGAGGGTGGTGCGGGCGGCGATGGCAGCGGAAACCGTGCGAGTGTAGAGGGAGACAGGGCGTTGGGGGTGACGGGGGCGGCGAGGGCAGTGGGAGTGACGGGGATGGTGGCGGGGCCAGAGAGTGTCGAGGACAGGGGAGGCCAAGTGTGCGGCGGGGGCGGTGGGGCGATGAGTGTGGTGATGGGGCCGATGGCAGCGAAAGTCATGTGGGCGGAGAGGGAGGCAGGGCATTGACGGGGGCGGTGAGGGTGGCGAGGGCAGTGAGGGAGACGGTGACGGCGGGGGCGACGAGGGCGCCGAGGCCAGCGGAGGCCATGTGGGCGGCGCGAGTGGTGGGGGCCGGGTCGCGCAGCGGGGACCGGAGTCCTCTGGCGAAAACAGATCGATAAGGGGAAGTCATGGGACGTGCGCGGCTGGATCAAGTACAGCCGACCGCAAGATTCCCACGCGCGCCTGCCCCGCCCCCGCGCTCTCTGTCTACACGCCTCTGGGGACGGGGGCGGCGGTGGCGGCGGTGGCTTGGAAGTGAAGGATCGCGGGCGGTGGTGTCGCCGGCGGAGGCGGCCGGGGCAGAGGCAGAGGCCAGGCCGAGGTCGGGCAGGGGCGGTCCCGCCAGGGCGCGTCGCGCCGGCTGAAGAGGTCAGCGCCGCGGGAGGGGGTGGGAGGGTCGGAGGTGGGCATGGTGTGGAAGGGGCAGGGGCGACGGGGGCGGGGTGGGCGATCGGAGTTAGAGCGGAGCGGGTGGCTGCCGGGGGGATGGGGGTGAGGGAAGCGGAGACGGGTTCGGGGTCGCGCCAGAGAGGGTAACGGTTGGCCAAAAGGCGGGGACCAGGACAGTTAAGGGCATCAGCGACACCAGAGGCGGGGCCGCGACAAGACAGGTGTCAGGGGCTTGCTCAGGGTTATGATAATAGGCGGAGATGGAGGCGGCGAGGCAGGGGGGCGAGGTCGCCTATGTCTCGGCTGAGGAAGTTCGAGGGGGCATGTCAGGGAGGAAAGGCAGTGTTTTTAGCAGTAGTGAAGTGACGCCGACGAACAGCAATTGTTTGATTGTTAGGGATTGAACTGCAAAGGTCATTAGTCTTGTAAGTGCATGTGCATGTGCTTGTACGTGCATGTGGGTGTATGTGTAAGGGTGGAGATAGGACAAGTAAAATAAAGGAAAGATCGCGCGCGCTCCGTGGCCTATTTGGTTGGGCTCTGCTCGGGCATTCGTGTGGTGTTGATCGAAGAACCCACATAAAACTACGCATATCTAGCACCTCCGTGTCAGAGGAACTGCATTGGCATCGGTGAGCCTCCTCTCCCTGAAGGAGCGACGAAAGGCCGCGGTGGCGACGGGGGCGTGGCCAGGGAGGGCGGAGTCGTCGCGTCGGGGGCAGAGCGGGCGGAAGGCGAGGGTGGGAGGCGGTGGGGCCTGTGCGGGGCTTTGCGCGCGCCGGGTGGCGGGTGGCGGGTGGCGGGTGGCGGGTGTAATTTTTAAAGATTAAAGAAACACGAGTGCTCGCGCGCGACGCCCGCAGCGACGCCGCTTGTTTATCAGCGCGCGCGGAGAGAGGGCGGATTTGTGCTCGGGTTATTACGAGGAACGGAGCTGTTGGCGCGGTGGGTTAAATACTGCAGCATTGCACTCGCGAGGGAAAAGGAACATAGCACCAGGTACCGCTCGCTTTGCTTGAAAAAAAAAGTGATTTACTGAGCATTTTGCGAAATACTTCGCCTTCTAAATATCGTGTTTAACAAGTCTCTCTTTTACTATTGTATGTATGTGTGACATTAGCAGTCGAGAAATACGTATCTTTCATTATAACATTTGCCCCTGTGTAGACGGGCTCTGACCCTACTCTCAATGGGAAGCCACAAAGGAATCCCTTTGCTTGGTCGGGAGATCGATATTCACGTATAGCACTACCTGACACTGGCACCATTGCTTGTACGCCGTACAAAGCCACATCGACCCGGTGTTGTTATCCCAATTCATTAACTACGCTTCAAGAAGTCATGGAAGTTAAAGAAGTCAAGAAGACAAGAAGACAAGAAGTCAAGAAGTCATGGAATTCGAGACACCTATGATTCCTAGACGGGTGACCATTTGGAAACCCCGATTACTAAACAAACCCAAGCCCATGAACGAAGGGATTAAAGGCACCTACTGATTGCGACCCTATGTGACAAACGACAAAAACTTAACGGAGGATTATTTTTGAAACACAATGTAAGCTCAATTCCCATGAAGGGCTCACACACGTGTTGCGAGAAAGACGCAACGCACTTTTTACAAAAGGACCTGTCACGCCTTGCCACGCTCCCAGTGTAACGATTGCTCCTTCACGTATCCCCGCCACGCCCCCTCGTCACGCTTCCTTCCTCATGCTCCCCGGATACTCGTTCCCCGACACGCTCTTTCGGTCACACCTCCTCGCCCTTATTCACCCTCCGCCGTCAGGGCGTCTTCTTCTCGCTCCCCGCAGCGACATAGAGCTCTGCCCCGCTCGTTCCGCCGCCGGCGCCCTTTGTGGCCGGCCGTCGCGCCTTCCGGCCGCCGCCGCCGCCGCCGCCGCCGCCGCCGCCGCCGCCGCCGCCGCCGCCGCCGCCCCCGGCCACAGGGCCCTTACGCGCCCCGGCGCGTCGCCAGCTGCCATCCCGCACGGCCCGCTATCGCGCCATCTCGCGCGCGGCGTTTCTTACTCGCCAGGCGTCCCGCAGGGGCCACAATGGCGGGCCTCGAGAGGTGAACTTGCTAAGTGGGAATTGTCTCTCGTCTACAGCACGTTTCAAGCAGCCACTAACAATACTCGTACGGTGATAAGAATAGATATTAATTGTAAATGAGCCTATCTTGCTTCACTCCGAGCGGATAACTTTTTGCTCAATAAAAATTATCAGTAGTAGACTATTCATAAGGCATTTTCCTTAGACCATATTACCTTCTTTAATTCGATCAACACTCACAATAATCTTCAAATGTGATCTGTAATATACTTTCCTCTGTGTAAACGAGGCGAAATAAAATTTACATTATTAAGTTCTTTAATATTATCCTGTAATACCATCCACTATATTGCGTTTTCGTGATCTTTTATTTTTTTATTAAACTTTTCCCGAGATTATCTTCAACGTTTGCCAACGTATACCCCTATTATTTTGTATTCTGTGAATCTGTTCGATTTCCATTCAACGACATTGCGTATTCATCTTACCCACTCCCTGCTAATATAACATCTTGAAACTATATACATAGTTTATCTACAGAGTTAATCTCACTTGGATCCCGAAACTCCCCTTTTCTTGTGATTAAAAGTCTCTGCAATTAATTAATAGGGATATTAATATCCTGAATAATCTTATAATAGCTCTACCCGTGCCAAAGTGTCATACATTTGTGCACGTAAAGGATTTTAAAATACTATAAATTGTAAATTTGTAATCAATTCTTAAATGGTAATTTAAAATTTTAAATGGAGTATTTTGAACATGATCAGCTTTAGCACAATACTTATTTTTTGTATTATTTTAGTACTTTCTTTTGAATTAACATCAGTGGTGCCCAAACAGGGCAATCATTTGAAATCTCGTGATCTCCAGCGCCAAAAGAGAAAGGTCCTCCAGTAGTCAAATACATTGCAAACAATATGCTTTGCACGTTCACGAATTCAAATGCAGAGTATATTAGAATTGAGAGCATATTTCTCTTAAACGCTAAGTGTGGACGTCTAAAAAATCTAATTTTGTATATTAGGGTATATAAAAACAAAACCTTTCCCAACGGAGCACTAAAATGTTTTAAGGTTCTGTAACTCATCGTATTCGCTTTTGCACTATGCGCTCAAGCGTGCTGCGGGTTGCATCTGCGCTATCTATATATATAATTTTATTTTATTTAGTATATTGTAACACAAATTACAAATAAATTTCAGCTTGGTGCACTCCTCCATGTAAACATTACTTTTGCGAATATTCCTCCATGCATGCACGCCAATTGCATAAAAATGTTACAAATTTTTCTCTTCACGTTTTAATACATATATACGCGTTGTTACAGCCATAATATTTTATTTGTCCTTATTTAGATATAATAAATATACACTTTTCTTACATATACTTAATTTAATACTCAATAACGCAATTAAAAATAATAAAAATGTAAGGCAAGATACAAATGCTTTCAAATAAATCTCAGAACGTCTGAGTATTTGAAATATTTTTCAGAATCTTTCATCAACTGGAGTGACGTTATAGTTTTTTTGAATTTACAATCAATCGTTTACTGATGAAATAGTAGTTTACGCAATTTGATTATATAGTAAAATTTATTCCATGAGTACATGTTTTAAAAAAGAGCGACATAAGAAGCAAGTTTTCAAATTTGTACGATTGCAATAAAGTAACGTTATGAACCAGTTTCATACGCTATTTTTTGTATAACAGTATTATACATTTATAAGATAATCAAACTTCATTTTGTGAAAAATCTTTCTTGTGATGTCTCGAGTATTCGACACCTGTGCGAGAAAACGGTGGTCGGCTGTTCCGTTTACCTCCACCTCCCCCAGATTCTCTCGCAGCGATGGGCTGAACGTGTGATGTCGCAATTATTCGCGCCGTAAAATGCTAATTCGTCATCATTTGTACCGTAGAGTGCCCGATTATGAACGATTTCTTGCAAGATAAAAGATGGTTAATAATCCTGGTATACAAAATAATCGTTTACACATCTTTGAAAATCCCTTATTACCCGAGTTTTCTCCATTCCGCACTGTAACACGACCTTAATGTTTACCGCTGTTCCCCTCTCTTTGTCCCCTCCTGAGCTTTAAATCCCCCACCGCCTCGCTCCATAAGCGCGCGGTGCTCCCTTCCCATGAATCAGCCGGCCTCCGCCTCCTCCCGCGCCATTTGCTCCGCTCCCACGGCCTGCTGTTGTCCTCCCGGCTCCGCGCTCTCCATGGCCCCCCAGCCCGCCTCTTTGCGCCCGCTATCCATGACGCTATGACGCTGTCGATTATCTCCATGCTGTATTGCCGTAGACACTGTTGCAATTGGGTAAATGGAAAGATATGGAATAGGGTGAGGGTGTGAAGTGAAATGTAATACGATAAATCGTAAATCAAGTGAAGCCTAGGTTTAAGATAGTATGTTTGTTAGATGGGACACGGTGAAGTACCCCCCAACAATACTTCAAAAACAGTAAAAGCTTTGATCGACAGGACCGTGGATTGAAAGGGATATATGAAAACAGTTGAAGAACAAAAGTAAGTTATGCAGCGTATTCTGTATTGAAGGCAATAACAAGCTACAACGTATTAGTAAAAAATATAATAAGTTTAAATTAGTACACTCTTACGGGTAAACGTTCCGGAGCATAGGCATTTTTACGTTATTGAAAAACGTATATGGTGAAAGTACGATTTTCTTTTATTCAATACGCAGTACGTTCTTGGATAATCACATGATATAAATGTGCCTCATCGGGTATTCTGACGAGCAGTTGATAAAAACGTCCTGTAAAATTCATTGCAACCGTAAGTACTGACTCTGGACCCAGGAGTTATGCTATACAAATAATTATGTTGTGAACACTGTTACTCTTGGAATATGAGCGAAAACCTCCCTAAATTAAAACCACTTACAACCACAAACTACTTTACGATAATTCACTGCTGATGTAAACAATGTGAACTAATATTTAACGCAGAAAGAAAGAAAAGTACGGGCGTCGAAGTCAACCTAACCTACATTAAGTATTGCCAACCCATGAAAATTAAACACATTGCGAAAGACTAAATTTGATAGTGAAGATTGTTTTTCTAGAGCAATTCAAACCTTCTCTTTTAACTATTGACAAAAAATTATTTAAGTGTTCCGTTCACGTTTACAAGTAGGTATTGTTAATCGTTACCGAGCGATGTGACTCAGTGCGTAGCGGGCTGACTTCGCATTCGGGAGGACCGGATACAATCCCCGTGCCGGACGTCATGACGAGGGTTTTCGTCAGTTATCCAGGCGAATGCTGGGATGGTTCTACTTATAGGCCACGATAGCGAGTCCGGCGTCGCCAACCGAATTCGTTAACTACGTGAAGCCTCGAAGGTTAAGCGGATTCGAGACATCGCAAGTTTCTGGTTGGGTGACCAAGAACCGGCTTTGAGAGCTTCTAACGGCTTCGAGACCAAATACCCTTTACGGGACATAAAATACAAATAGAAATTGTTAATCCTCAGATGTAATAAATGGTTGAGTGTTTGGCATGAACATGCTGCCTTAATACGCTAAGGCAAGATGACGGTGTTGAACAATTTATTAGATGCCTTCGACACAAAACCTTGTAAATGTGCAACTTCTGCTACAAGAAGACTTACCGCTCACGAGTAAGTTTAAGAACACAAGATTTTAAAATTGTATTCACATCTTTTAAAAGTTTGATTTCTTCTTATGAATCATAGTGCTTTTCAAATTTGTAGTCAATTTTTATTTTGAATTACTTGCAAATTTATAAGATCGGTTTTAACAGTACGCCCTCGTAGAGCAAACAGGGAAGTCGCAAAGAAACCGCGTTTTCATGGAAAACAGAATTAATAGACTGTAAACCGATTGCATTAAACTTCAACTTTACGTGATTTTGTATGTGGAATTGAGAGACATCTGAGTAAACAATGTCCGTTGTAAAACCGGCATCGGGACGTTTGAAAAAAGTATTGTCAATCGCAACTGAAACAAACAGCGATGTGGGCGCTATTACCGCCATGGGAGCTGCACCTACAGCAGGGCGGGTGGAGGGAGGAGGGGGAACCGCATTAGAGGACCCCCGACCCTCTCTCGCTTAATTAGGCGCAGGTCGCGGTTCATCTCGCGGTCGGGGGTGCGGGTGGGGGCGGGGGTGGGGGGTAGGGGGTGGTGCGACAGCCTCCGTCATTACGCGGCCGAACGCCCTCGCTTTTTTCTCTCCTCGCTTCGCCACCGCGCGCGCCACGGGCTGGCGCGCGCCAACTCCGCCACGCATCAACGTTAGCGCGGTTTCAATGAATGGATGAAAATTGACTCCTTGCGTCAATGGCTGAAGTCATTAGTCACATGGGTGTAATGCATGATATACCCCGGAAGGTGGCGGTTGTTCTTTCCTGCAGGAACGTGACATCCGGTACGGCTTATATGTTGTTTTTTTATTAATTGATTAGTGACGCCGGGCGTATTAGAAGCTAATATCGTTATCCCGTACGTGTCGTGCATGCGTTTACCTCGTGAGGGGGCAGTTGTCTTCTCCCGCGGGTTGGCGAGATTCGGCGCCGACCTACCGTCGGCTAATGGAGCTTCCCTCAACCAGGTATCTCCCCCCAGCGAGGCACCCCCCCCCCAGTCGGGACAAGCACTAGCTCCCGACTGGTCTCCCGGAATGTGTGGTAGTGTAACGCATGTAAGTGTCAGTTTGTAAGACGGGGTGATGGCAAAACAAGGGAGAGAAAGGAGAGATCTTGCGCGGTCCGTGACCTGTTTGTTAAGGTATTACTCCGGCATTCACCTGGTGTTGGAGGAACCACGGAAAACCACGGATCTGTGCAGCTGCTCGAATTTTCCTCCAGACAGTGGCTTAATTCGGCTTAACTATGTAGCTAGAGTCGATGATTCTGCTAGCGTGGGGAGGGGAACCCTACGACCTGGCGGTCAGAGGCTCTGCTGTGACATCAGCTGAAACCCTGAGCCACCTCTCCAGCTGCAGCCGCTGCCCGCTCTGCTGAAAACGACCCCGCACAGTGTGCGCTGCGCCGGCGGCCGGCGCCAGGCGGGCCGCGTGGGCGGGGGCGGCGGCTGGCCAGCGGCTCCGGTCGCAGGCCTGTCGCGGACGGCGACCGCGCCAGCGGAGCGTGGCGCAGATGGCCCGCGGAGGCGCCGCTGTTTGGTCTGGACGGCGCCGCCCGCGCCCGCGCCCGCGCCCACTCCAGCCCCAGCGGCGGCGGCCGCGCAGCGAAAGAGGAGCCGACGGCGCGGTGGCGGAGGAGGGGGAGGGGAGGGGAGGGGGAGGGGCTGAGCTGGCAACGACGATGGAGATAGGCCGCGGCGAAGCCCCGGGTGGAGTGAGACGGCGACGGGGCGGTCACGGCGCGGGTGGTTGACAGAGGATGCTGCGATGGAAAGCGGGCGGGGGGGGGGGACGCTGTACACGCGAAGATCGGCGGTTGGAATCAAAGGAATAGTCATGGAAAAACAGACGGCGAGAAACGGGCGGAGAGGAACGGATATGAAGAAACGGTCATCGAGAAACGGACGGCGACAAACGAACAGCAACAAGCGAACTGCAATAAATGGACAGTGAGAAACGAACATCAAGAAACATCCAGCGAGAAGCGGACAGCCAGAAACGAAAGGCAAGGACGGAGGGGAGGCTGGAAGCGTCGTGTGCACGCGAGATCTGGTGTTGGTGGGGGCGGCGACGGCAGCGCCAGCTGGGTGTGAGGCGCCAGGAGCGGGGGCCAGCGGTCGGGGTTGGCCCTCGACGAGGAGGCAGAGCGGCCGAGAGCGAGACGAAGAGCAGCGCGGTGAGGTAGGGGGGTCGCTCAAGGGAGGACGTGCGCGTGTGTGGCCAGGGGATGCGGCGTAGAGGTCGCAACGAGACACGTTTTCACCGAGGTTCCGCCTTATGACGGCTGCAGAAGCAGGCGGGCTATTTCAGTTCTCAGCCTTTGGAGAAATGATTTCGCGTACTGGCTACTAACTGAATGGTATCATTCATAAACGTAAGTAAGCAGTAACATTTCAGTTGTAACAAGAAGCGTAACTTATATGGCTGTATGTCACAAACACCGTGTTAAATTTTAGAATGTCTGTAGAAAACGCTCTAAAAAATTGCTTGAATTCTCCTAGTTCTGTGTTAAAAGGAGAGAGAGACTTTGAATACTAATATGATGTTCAATTTCTTGTCGTTATAGCACAAAATTATGTTTATGTGTTATCGAGAGATTTTCGAAACCCAAGTCATTAGGTTTCTTGCTTAAGGTGGCCCCGTATCGCTGCCAAATTTCACACATTGCGATCGACCGATAGATATAATAGAATCTGTGGATCTGTGTACACTTCATACAAACTTAAACGATTATTTGTTTCCAAAGTAGCTTTGTGGTTAGTCATACATAATTGCGTTTAACACAGAATTAAAATGACATTATCTGTCTCCTAAATCTCAAACACAAAATTTCGATCTTTTTATTCGCTTATGACCCTGGCAATTAAAGGGACCTTAAATAAATAAATTTAAAACATATGTAAACTCATTAATACTAGCTTCTTCAATTCAACGGTAGTGCAAATTTGTAAAACGAATTCATGTAAACTTAACAGAAACCAGTAATACAAATTCAATGTTTCTAATAAAAATCACAAGTACAATACGAGGAAGACCCAATGGAGACGACCGATGTTGGCAAGTAGCCGTCAGCCTCGATTCAGCTAAGAAATTGGTGGCCCAAATTCTCTAACGATGAAGATCACACCTACGATTAGAACTACCCAAATCGCACCTCATCGCTTTGTTGTCAATAATTATTATTACATTTTTTATTTCAGATTGAATTAAAATTCTATCAGCAGGAGATAAAGAAAAAGGAAGTGTCACAATTTCCAGGTAGAATCACAGATACTCTAAAGGGAGAGCGTGGATTAGAAAAGGGCTGAACGGTGCAAGGTCCATTGGAGAACTCGCAAGAAGCAAATCGTCGTGGGGCTCCGAACAGCGGTCGCCGGCTAACCCTATCGAGCGAGCCCCTGCCACCGCCCCTCGGGAGCCGGCGACCGCCCCTGCCACGCACCGAAACAGCCGCGCCCCTCCACACCTGCAACTGCCTTCCCTTCCGCTACAGGGTGACGCGTGGAATTAAGCACACAGGCAATTTAAAAGCATATACAGGTTTATTTACAAAATGTACAAATGTATCGAACTACCTCGTACACACGTTCCGGTATTTCCCGACCATACCCCCTTTTTCCCGATCATACTGAGAATACACTACATTCACATGAAAGGCCCACCTCTAGTGCAGGACCTTCCTCACCGTGCAACGCACGAATACGCATCAGCCTGGGCGTGAATTTTGCGCAAAGCGCGAGGTTTACAAGAAAAAAATCCCGACGGCCTGAGCGAGTCGGCGTAATTTATACTCGACTGCTTATCCCCACCTGACCACCGTTGCGCGTGTGGGGGAAGGAGGATTACTGTCACGTGGGACTTGCTGCAGCACAAGCCCGCGTCCACGTGACTAAAAATATCTGCCACCCCCCAACGCCGCCGTGGCTGCTACCTACAGTTCTCAGGTATGGAAGGCGTCCGCGTCCTCCTCCCACGGAGGGCAGCCAACGTGACGCTACAATGGTCTCTCTGCCACCGCCTCCACCGCCCCCGTGCTCTCGGCTCGGTCTCCACCACTTCCGTGGCTCCCATCATCACCACAACAACATATATAACCTTTAGTAATTATAGGTATAGGTGTTGTGGTGTGTTATCGTTGGCATTTTTCATGAAATAACTATAGACGTTGTCATTGCCAACAATAGGATTTAATATAATAGCAGCTTTCGATGGCTTAGCCATCATCTTCAGCACCAGCAGACAACTGATGATGATGGCTAAGCCATCGAAAGCTGCTATTATATTAAATCCTATTGTTGGCAATGACAACGTCTATAGTTACTTTAGTAATTAATTAATTAGTGTCTCCGCTCACCTTATCGCGTGTGGAAGTTAGTCCCGTAAGAGTAGTTTCCTCAGCAGTATTCCTCTCTTGCTGAAAATTCATACCCTGCGACGACCTTCACGGGAACCTGCAGGTATCCCTATCCAGGTACCTCTCCGACGGAGGCTTTCCTCGTTCGGGACAACTAGCCTCCCGGTATGATGTCCTACCTGTTTGCGTGTGTGAGCGTAAGGGGAAGAGAATGGGTGAAGACTGAGAACAGGGAAGATCGCTCGCGGTCACTGGTCCGTTCTTGAAGATACTGCTCCAGGATGATCATGTTAGTGATGGGAGAACGCACGGAAAACTGCCATTCAGAGTAGCCAGGAGCGCAATGTGACCTCGTTATGCACCTTGTGTCGTTTGATTAAATGATTGGTGATTCCGGGCACGGCAGTTTCTAAGACTATTAGTCCCGAAAGTGTAGTGCGTGTTTTAAATCGTGGGAAGTGGCGGTGATCTTCTCCCGGTAGGTAGCGAGATCCGGCACCAACATACACGTCAGTTCGCAGTGTTTTCACCAACCAGATATCTCATGCCAGCGAGGCACCGCCCCAGCTGGGACGAATCTCAGCTCCCGACCGGTCTCCCGGCACGTGTGTTAGTGTAGTGCATGTCGTTGTTTGTGTTTACGGAGTGTGGATAGAACAAGGAATGGGAAGGAAAGATCGCGTTCAGTCCATGGCCCGTTTGATGGGTTACTACTCCGACATTCGCGTGGTGTTCGTAGGATAAACCACGTAAACCTACCGATGATAGCATAGAATAGAGAGATAGAATTCTCCCCTCCACACGGCGGTTGAATTCGACCAGCTATGTAGCTAGTGCCGGTGTGGAGACTCGAACCCTACGCTCGCCCTGTGGGCGACGGCGAAGCGACAACAGACGCTGACTCTCGGCCATTCCGTCCGGAAACAACAACAGCGCCAGGCCTCCGCCCGCGCTCCCTCGTCTCGCCACGACCGCCCCGCAGCTGCGTGCGGCGGCGGGCGGCGGCGCGGGCGGGGCGGGGCGGGGCGGGCGGGGCGGGAATGCCCGTGCCGCGGCACGCAGCCCCGAGTGGGGGGGGGGGCCGAGGCGGGACAAAGGGCGCCCGCCGCAGATTACGGCACCCGGACACCTCCCCCTCCCCCTCCCCCTCCCCCCCGGCGCTGCAATTGCTGCACTCGCCCGCGCGAACCCTCCGCCCCTGACCGCGCAGTTCGCAGATGGGGGTCAGATGGAACGCAGCCGGGATGCGGAATCACCAGACAGCGGGAAGTGCTCGTTCTAGGCTAACGCGCGTGTTTAAAGGCTTTTAATATACGTTTGCATGAATAATTTACCAGTCTGATAAAGTTTTATTTTGCATTTATTTGTGCCACGTTACAGAGGTCAATACCTTCTTAAACATATTTACCTTTTCAATTCTTAATTTATGATCCAAGGGAATTATAAAGGTTCTAATGATCCAACGACGACAAGCCCGAGGTCTTTGGCCCAAGATGATTAGAATTAGCTAGAACCCTTGGAGCACAGAAAATGTTATTTTTTACTTAATTATAATGATTCAGATTTATTTATTTACTAATTAACAAATCTTAACTTGACTGGGTTGGCCCTTTCATAATTCCTTCCATAAGAGAACATGTAATAGCATTCAACTGTTCTCATATTTCCCTCGTAAACCAGATTCTCTCTTTTCAGGTACGTTAAGCTGTATATAGCGAGCTCCGTATCGAAGGCAATAACAAGCAGTACCTTATCAACATTTTTTCTTTATATGCATTAGTAATTCCTTGTAACCTTGAATCAAATTAAATGTTTACATAATTCACTTTAATTTTTATGAATCACCATATCTGTTTTCCGGAAAGGAATATCAACTTCTTAGAACAAACGGTATATTTGGGGATGCATGTGACTTTGCCTATATTTTAGAGCCCAAAAGCTTGCCTTAATCGAGCTTCTTCGCACAAGAAAAAACATCTAATCGTAGCTGTACCGTGGCTCAAATCCGCGTCGTAGTTTACACTAGCGCCTCGGAGCAAGTCGGTAACCCCGACTTCTGACGTTGGTATCTTAATGTGCCACTTGTTCTTCCAGAAGGATAATTGTAAGAAATATTTCATATTTCAAAGAATGAAACGGTTGGTCTCTTATTTGGCAGTTGTGGAGGTTATAGAAAATTAAAACATTCTCTTTTGTCATTTTGTTACGGTTATAAATTGTAATAATAGTTAATAAATTGTTTATGCTGACCTTTATTTCTGTAGTATTGACTTTTTGCATCTACATTTAACCTGACTAAACAAATGATGTGTCAAAAGAAGCAGAATTTTAAATAGAGGTAAAACGAGTTTCACTTTCAACTTATAACAAACAATATTTTCTAAAAGCTTGTCTAAAGGAGCCAGGCTGAAATTACAAGTATTTCACCTTGGCCCTCTGCACCGCCTCTATCTTCACATCGTTCGTAGTTAGCCCAAAAAGGTGCGTTCTCACGTGCGCCGTTATCTTCAAAACAAGATATGACCGGACTTTGCTTCTGGACGCGTTCGGCTCTTCTGGGGTGGGTGTGGGTACACTTCATTGTAAGGATGGGGCGTGCCGTATCTCCAATTCAGAGACGAGCAGTATCTTAAATTATACAACACACCATTCGCTAACATATATTTACATTCATACTTATGAGAGGAAGTGGGTAATGCTGGTTTCCATATGCGAGAATATATTATAGCAGAGGTAAGCTAGTCTGCTTTATTTCAGTCAGAATATTCACCAAAATTTGCATCGCTTTTTTGCAGCATTACAATACTTTCTTTATACTATTTATTCGCCAGAGTAAAATTAAGTAACGTATTACATCAACATAAAATAAATGTGTTTCCCTTTTTTATATTTAGTATAGTTGCTAATTGTGTATTGTAATCTATTTACACACAGCACTTCAAATGTATAATCACAGGTACGCAGCAGAAAAGATGTTTTCGAAGTTTCTGACATTTAAATTATTTGCCCAAAAATGAACCCGTCCAACTGAATAAAAGCACTAATATATCCCTACAACCATTACCCCCATCCTACGCATCAACTTACTGAATAATTGAGTTTGTCATCTCTTCTCATCCATCTGAAACTGCCTCTTTTTTCGCCAGCTGACGCCACTGTCAACTCAATCTCCCGCGTCGCTTTAGACGTCGCCCTGGCCTCTCTTCAGAGGTGTGTGCCTCCGGGCGTTTCGAAGGCTCACCGCCACCCCCACGTCTGCCCCTGCGCCCTTGCACCGCTCCCGCAACATTTTCCGCCGCCGGCGGTCCAGCAATTTCCGCTTTCCGGCCTCTTTTTTTCCTCGCCGTCGGCGGCACGTGGTTTCTCTGAGCTCGCAGCACCGCCCCCAACAGACACGTTCTTCAAAATGTATTACGCTTTTCACATGCGTAAAAAAAGGTGTTTGAAGTATGCGGAAAAATGGGTGCAAACAAATATAATTAACAGGAGTTTTATTTTTACTGAAGGTACATTTCTTCCAGTTTCCAAAGCCAAGTTCACGTAACAGTGCTCAAATGTAATTTTTTATGGAAAATTAAATCAAAATTAACGTTTACAAAATAATTTAATGCATCCTTTAAAAACACTTTCTAAGCGGTTGTTCGTTCTTCCTATTGTTTACCTCCTGGTATTCGTTTTGAATATACTCCATTATTTCAGTATTAATGCTGAATTTGTGAACTGCTATTTTCATTTGCAGTAAGTGCGCAATTCAATACCATCTTTATAGGTTTTCAACATAAATGTTGAATGTTTCAACATACATGTTGAATGTTTCCTTTACGAATATTTCTAAAAACGTACATAATTCAAAGAGATACAAAAATTTAATAGTTATTTAAGTACTTAATTCAGAAGTGAGTTTTGGTGTACGATTGAAATGTTGACGGCGAGGCGACGGTATAAGGAGAGTCCTACAATTATACGCAGTAGAAAGAGAGTTTAGGGCCACAATTCATGAAATGTTTATAACCCGAATGAGTTGTGAATGAGATGCTTGGAATCGGAAATTGGGCAGTATGAAACATCACGTTCTTGTCAATCAGATTCTGCAAAGAGCCACGCTCAACTCTGTGCTAGGAACCGTAGCGTTCTGCCTCTGCAGCCAGGCCCCCTCGCTACCTCCGGCTTCCCCTCGCGGTGGGGACGCGTCGTAGCACGTCTCCGTCGCCGTGTTTGCGAAAACATCTTATGTCGGATGTCGCGTCGCGTGTGTCGCCTTCCAAGCAGAGGGCGGGCCCCGCGTCGCGCCATGTTTGCTGGATGAGGCCTTCGGAGGGCGGTTCACGGGCAGGGAAGATCCGCGACAAAGCGCCCTCGCTCCAGGCCGTTGCGGCGTGCGACCGGACGCTTTCAAGCAGAGGAGGACAGGTGGGCAGTCAGGCACGACACGATTGCGGTCAAGTGCCACGGCAGTTAATAGCACATAGAATCCGCTTTTGGTAGAAGGGCGGTAAACAACAATGCAAATAACAAAAGAAGTAAAAACTGAAAAATCTGAGCCCTTAAGATGATTGATTGATTGATTGATTGTTAGTGATCCCGGACGCGTCAACTACTTCGAGTCATTAGTCTACTTGACCGGTCATTATTCCCGTAAATGTAGCGTATGTTTCTTGCTAGCAAGGTGGTTGTGATCTTCCCCACGGTATGGTGAGATCCGGCGCCGACCTACCGTCAGCTAGCGGGGTTTTCCTCAATCAGGTATCTCCCACCAACAGTAGTCTTCCCTAATCGGCAGCGATTGTTCAACAGCAACATTTTGAATCTTCGGTACCTCTAACCGGGTTATCCTAAGTTTCTAACCTCCATGATGGCGGGTTTTCAATACTAGCTAGAGAGCTAGCTAAGTAGATAGCTAGTTTTTTCAATAATCCAATTACGGAACGCATTTCTTCACTTGAAAATAGTACAATAGAAGTCTGACCGTAGAAGAGAACAAAAGCGGACGGGCGTGTGATGCAAAAGGCAGCCTAAAGAGAGAAAGCTGAAAGGCAGCAAGGGAAGTGGATAGGCGAGTGGAGAGGCGGCGAAGACAAATGAGAAGGGATGACGTGGTTGCAGGAATCTGGGTGAAACATTGCCTGTCGGGGTGGGCCTACTGAGCAGGGAATCCGCCTGTGCTGAGTGATTGGTGAGTGAGCAGCAAATACAGGAATGAAATGGCGGAAGGTGGATTCGTGAGGGAGGCTGATAATGCTAGTGACAAAGAGAGAACAGGGTTGAATGGAGGGAGTGATGAGCAAAGGAGAGGATTGAGGAAGATAAGAATGAAAGGTAATGACTGAATGAGAGATTTAAATGAAATTTTCTTCGTGTGAGTCTTCAAAAACATATAGAATTAAAAAATATGAAGGCTAAGGTCGGCACGTGAACTCATTAGAACTTATTTTTCACACCTCTAAAATATGTCCATTTGAGGCCAACGCCTAGTGTCACCTGAAAGTAGCATCTCAAATTTGAATATAAAGCTAACAATATATGTTATATTGTAGTAATAGTTTATGGTTTAAATACCGTATTAGTGTTTACGTACATTCGTATTTCTGTTTGTTTTGAAATTGGGTAAACAACGTGGAGGCACTCAGTCTCAGTCACGTCTGTGCCAAACTGTAGCACCTCTAGTTTCTACCAGTAGATATCACATTTCGAGTACTTGATGATAGACCGTTTCTGGCGTTTTAATGTTTTTGCAACAATACCCTATATAGAGTTTAATTTTTATGTTTTTGATGTAGATAATTTAACTAATATACGTGAATGAGTTTTATGCGTAACATTTTATAATTATAATGTTCCTGTGACTTCCAAAGTGTACGTCACATAGTGTTCGTACGGTGCTACAGCAATAGGTGAAGTTTAATTACAGATTTTTTTTAGAATCGTACTTCACAGGATCATTTCTGTAGTACGTATTCTCGCTTCTAGGCCCTAAACCCAGAAGAACCGCAACCACGATGAGGATTAGAAGCACCTCTTCCTGAGCGTGAGGCTTATGACAGCTTGGTGATTCACTAAGCTGTCATTAACGATGATCGTTCACCTGAAGTCTTTTGACTGAAGGGATGGAGGAGGAGCATTCTGAGTGGTTTTTATCTTAAGAAATTTAAACACAATTCGTATATATGATTTTTAAATAATATATTAACTACTTTGAAATGTAGTGTTCATTATACAAGTGAGAATTACAACGTTCTATATTTTTGTGTTACATTGGTACTTTGAAATAAATCGGGACCACTTCGTATTCATTACAATACTCTTAATAAACATATTTGCACACAATAGTTAGTCATTACTTTTCAAATTTACACAATTGCTAATACGATGGGGAGAAACGTTTCCTCATCGATCGAACATTTCGATATCAAGAACCCACAAAACACAACGAGCTAGAGGAAATAATTGACTAAGAACTAGATTTATCCACATTTTCTTTACCAGGGGCCGGCAATAACAGTTTTTATTGGAATACCGCCGTTTTCTTGCCAACGATTTCAATACTTTCTCTTCTAACGAAGTAAGGACAAGAAATCAAACGAATATAACATTTACTCTGTCACATCTTCCAGTGTTTAAAAAGAATTCATTCCGATAGTTTACAAAGCAAAAAGTAGTGTTGTTTTTAATTACAGAGCTAATGAATGTGAGGATGCGTCGTTGGGAAGCGACATGGTGGCGCAGGAAGTGATCTTGGCGCGACGGGGCGTGGCGAGGCGGGGAGTGGTCTGCCACGGCGTGGGGCGGCGATTGGCGGGGCGGGACGTTGCGGGAATTCATTTCAATTCTGCCTTATTTTGCGTGGCGAGACTCAGGCCATCAGGCCTGCTCTTCTGTCTGACCACGCAAATTTCGCTACGCTCCTTTTGCCATCAAGCGGAGAAAGATGGCATCACTCGGGCGAGGAAACAGGCAATTTAAATTCAGCTCAGAGGCTTCTTTTAGGCTTGAGTATCTTTTGCTTGCAGTTAATCTACGCCATGGGACAGCCGGGATTCACCTCCCCTCCGAAGGAAGGTAGAGATTTTTGGACTTCTTCCATCGGGTTTGAACCGGCAAACTTACAGCTAACTGTTATAACAACGAAGCCACTTCATGCAATGGGATCGGCATAGCGGTTTGTGGCCGGGAAGATGCGGGCTGTGGCGTAGCGCAGAGGGGCGATGGGTGGCGTGCGTTGCGGGGCTATCCAGGACGTGGCGAAGCGGGCGAGGAGTGGCGCGGCCCGACGGTGTGGCGGGGAGAGACTGGTCGCGGCAGGGCGTGAGGGTACGGGCAGTGGCATGGCGTGGCAGGGCGTGTCGTAGCGAGGTGGGCGGGTGCGTTGCGGGGCCCAGGGGCGGAAGGAAAGTAAAGTGCGGTGGCGGGGCGCGGCAGGGGGTGGAGTAGCGCAGCGGGGTGGGCGGGGCGTTGGGTAGCGTGCGTTGCAGGGCTATGCGAGGCGTGGAGTGTCGTGGCGGGACGCGGGGCGGTAGACGGTGTGCGGCGGGGCGGGTTTGGAGTGGCGAGGGGGGTAGGGAAGGGCATGACGGTGCGGGCCGAGGAGGGGAGAAGTGTGGCGGGACGGTGCGTTGCGGAGCGCGGCGGGTCGTGATGGGGTGACATGGGTCGCGGCTGAGCGGGTGTGGGGTGGTGTGGCGGGCGGGGCCATATGGGATGTGGCGGAGCGGGCTTGGAGTGGAGTGGCGTGTTGTGGCAGGCAGAGGCGGAGTGGGGCTTGGCGGGGCGATGCAGAGCGGAGGCGGGGGCGGAGCGGGGAGCGGCGAGGTGTGGCGTGAAGAGGCGGGCCGTGGCGGGGAGGGCGGCGCGAGTGAGAGCGAGAGCGCTGTGGCTGGAGCAGAGAAGGAGGAGAGGAGCTTTATCCCGCGTTATTTATTTGGCGCCCCGGGGCGGCGGCGGCTGTGCGGCGCGGGCTGAAGGGCTGAGGGCCGCCCTGAAGGGCCGCGCTGATTGGGCTCAGAAGCCCTCACCCTCCCCCCTCGAGGAACGATTAGTCAGCGCAAGGGACCGCGCACCGAATCAATTCCGCGAAAAGCACCGCTTAATAACACTGCCACCCACTATGCCTTGTTTCACGGTATAAATCGATTTTACCCAACAAAAGAAATTGTGGAATCGAAACAATTGAACACCCAATGTCGAATAGCATATTAAATTTATATTTTTTCTTTCAATTTAATCACTTTTTTTACTATTATTATTACTATTATTTTTTAAAATATATTACTAATATAATTTGTATACTTAGTACATATAACAAATCAGTGATTGTCTGTGTGATATTAATGTAAAACAACGGCATTCTCAGTATATTTAGAGACAATCAAATACACGTTCTTTCTAACAGATTTTTTTTTATCATCACATTGGATTAAACCCATACTTAAACAGATATTAATGTCCCAAAGTGTATACATAATAGGCCGACCAATCGCGAACCCTACAGCTATTTAGGGATTTATTTATATCCGGGTACCATCTCCATTTGCTCGAATACTTCCTGTAAGCGCCAAAGTGATTGTCCGGAACCTCTCCTGTCCGTGCGTCGATCTGAACCACAGAATGCCCTCTCCGAACCTGGCGCGGAGGCAGCCCTGGGGCTCAACTCGCGCTTAATGCTATATGCAACTCACTATTGCCCTAGGTAGTCCTTGGGCCCGATCCGTCCAAGTCAGATACTATTTCACGAGGTAGCTCTTAGATATAGGAGCTCGCATCTTTTTTAGACGGCTGGGGAATCAGTACCTCAGTGCCCACAAGATCTTAAAAGAGCTTTAGTCAACGGCAAGGTCAAGGGGTTTGGCAAACATTGAGGCTTGAAGATGATAAGCGACCGACAGGAAATTCCCCGAAGTCACAAATATGACTGAAAGCATCGCCGCCAAACGCACAATTTGGACCTGCAGCACTGTCTGCATTTATGGGCGCACCCTCCCCACGCCTCCTGTAAATAAGGATGTTCGTCTATAAAACTAGTGATGCTAAAACAGCTCCTACTTTCTCGCCCACACTTTCACTCAAAATTACACGAAAAGTAGTCGCATACTCGAAAAAGTGTACATGACCTTATGTCAAAATCTATCTTTAAGGAACAGATTTCATTAAGAGAAAAAATATATATCCTTAATATTTTAGTTGTAGGAAGGCTCCGAAAAAAATGTTGAACATTTGCAATTTTCGAAATATCAGGGTTTTCAAAAAACATGAGACCTGCATCATTCTCCAAAACGTCCTTCAACAAAATTTAATCGAAAACGATGGAGGCTTTTTTTTTAAATTTTGTAACTGTTCCAAATGCTTCATATACAGTACCCCCAGGATTAAAATATCGGTTTCAAATTCAAAGTGTCGCGGCGTTAGTTATATCGATAGGGGAAAATCAATTTTGAAAAAAATCGGCTGAACGATCTAGCCGCTTTCGTTTCGTTTAGCGTTTTCACAGAAAGACAGACGTTTCGCCGTCATTCGATTTTTCAATATGATATACTCACAAAACATACATTCTGGCTACACTATGTGTTAGAGGATCCTTTTCTGAACTTCTCCACTTTTCGTTATTAGGGCCCTGTGATAAGAGTTTTTGGCTGAGCATTAGCATTTCATAACTTTCTCTCTACCTCAAAGCGAGGAAGTAAAAAAGAACTATTGCTTGAAAATTGAGAGGTAGAAAGTCAACTATTGTTTCTCCCTTTAATTTCAATTTCTGCGCTTCGTAATTAACTGTATTGCTATTGTTGTCCTTGTTTTTTCATTCATCTCTCGCGTTTACATGGTAGAATTTCAGCGTGTATTGTCAAAAAACGAAATAACAACTTACATTGTCAAAGCCGAAACACTTATTAGTTCTTTTTCACATCCTCTCCCCTTAAATTTACCATTCACCTTATGAGAATAAAAACTCAAAAGAATTGTGAATTATTTATGCAAATACCAACTAAAATTACGGTTTGTGAAATATAATTTAAGAAAAAATCTTCTAAAATTTCCGTTCTAAAATACTCCGCGGTGCCGTGAGTAATCCGGTCATCATTTTTTCAGTACAAAATGGAGTAACGCTGCGATGTGATAAAGTGCGCGGTGCATTAGTGCTGCATCGTTCTTTTCCATTAACACAGCAGCCATTCCTCTTCGCGAACTGATCTGCAGGTCGCTTTTAATGAGCAAATAGGCTACAGGCGATACATTGGCGAACGAGCCTCGCAAGTGTGCTTTGCATTTAAGGCAAACAAGTCGCATCACCGGTGCAAATCTACGACGGAAAAGATATTGCGCGGAATGTTGACTTTAACGCTGGGTACACAGCACGAGATTTCTGGCGACTTAGTTTGGTTTATAGTTATCAGATTTTCAGTACGCGAATGTTAATAATTTCATATATGCGCGTCAAATACCAAAAGGGGCCTCGGTAAACCCGAGGTTTAAAGCGATATCCCAGATAATTAATGCAATATTCGAATAAAGTTTTATGCTACTCTGGATTCAGGGAGATTTGAAATGTGACAAATATACTACGTATCATGGACTCGTTTGCATAATTTTGTAAGTTAAAGAACTGTATGAGCATGGAGCATAGCCGTGCACAAATGTGAGCATTATCAATTCGACCATCGAAAATATGAACTCTGAGAATAACAATTTAACAGCAAAAATAGTAACAAAGGAAACTAGTGTACCGTAGAAATATTCATTCCTGTATTAATATATTCCTATGTAAATTACGATGCTAATGCAGTTCATAAAGCGAATAAAAATTAAACTTTCAAAAATAAATACAACTGCTACATTTTGATAAAATTGAAAACACAAAGTACTGAAATACCAATCAATTGATTGATCTACCTATTGGTTAATAAGTCAATCAATCATTCAATCAATACATATCTTTCCATTCATTTATTTCGACAATGATCTCTACACAACCGTATATCTCTAATTTTTTTCTTAATTAGCATATGTTTCTTAATAGTTATTTTGTGTACTATGTACGACATTTGTTCTGCTTTCGACTCGCATTTGAAAATCTGTTAATATCATCCGACGGTGAACAAGCGGTCATGAGATATAAATTGAATGCCTATAATCGAAATAAAAAAAGGACCAAAATGGAAACCAAAGGAATTGGACAAAGACAGGGTAAAGATAAAAGTAAGAGAATTACGTACATGGGAGGACTAGGTAGACGGGACAAAACTAATGCTAGAAGAAGCTGACATCTTCATTCCTGGAAAAATTTGGAAAGATCCGGAATTTTCCAAAAGACCGAAAAAACAGTCGATAAAAAGGCAACAACCGAAGAAGAAGAAAAAAGGAGAAAGAGATGAATTGAATTGTTGCCTTATTTTACGTGGCTCCGGCCATCAGGTTCGCTCTTCCGTCTGACCACGCAAATTTCGCTATGCTCATTTCACCTACTAGCGGAGAAAGGAGGTATTTCTTGGGCGACGATACAGGCGATTTGAACTTAGTTCAGAGGCTTCATTTGGCTGGAGGATCTTTTACATGCAGGGAATCTACTAACATGGGACAGCCAGCTTTACTTCCCCTCCGAAGGAAGGCGTACGATGGATTTTTTCGCCCTAAAATTCCACGGTTTCCATCGAGTTCAAACCAGCGGACTTCGGTATCATAGTCCGATACGCTAACCGTTACACCACCGCTAAAGGGGGAAGAAAAGAAGAAGTAGGAAAATTCGAAGGAAAAGAAGTTAAAAAGTAAATGAAGAAAAGGGGAAAGAAAAGAAGAAGAAGAAGAAGAAGAAGGAGGAGGAGGAGGAGGAGGAGGAAGAGGACGAAGAGATGAAAAAGAAATCGTATATCTTAGTATCGGCGTGGGTTTGCTTGTGATAGACGAGTAAAGAAGTTAGAAGACGGAACTCAAGAAATCAACACCAGTTTTACGTGTAGACTTCTCTGTACTAAACCCTCGGTGTTTTTAGGGCCCGCTATTCTCTCCCTGAAAGGTCGCCGTAAAGAATATCTACCCTCTACACTCAAGTGCTGTTACGTGTTTCAGTTTCCGGGGTATCTGGATTCCGCGATCACGTTTGTGTTTCACGACCGTGCCCTTTGTATCGCCTGCGTACCTCAAAAACCTTATTGAGAGTTCCGAGACGGCAGTTGTTCGTCGCAATGTCTTTAGTTACAGTGTATAAAGTTACGTGCTGTGTAAGTTGACTTTAATAAGTGAAAAACGAAATCAAGATTTATTGATAGAAATCGGAAACTAAAATTATTATACTGAATACTCGTTTCGTTTTGATGGTATGATAATTGCATCAATTTTGCCTAAACAAAATTGTTACCACGAACAAACAACTCGAGCAATTTTCTGTTAAACTTTTGCAAATCATATATGGCATACTATAATTAAGCACAATATATTTATTATATACACTAAATGTTAAGGAATACGCAAAATGTTAGTAGGCGTAACACAATCACTAAGCTAATCTGCTTTTGAAAGTCTGAAGGATGTAGAAATTGTAACTGCAATTCATATTTTATCGGTACACTCGTAGCATATTTTAAGCAATTCGTAATATTCTATTACTGAATGAACAATATAAAATAATATTCATCGATAAATAGTAAACTATCAATATATGAATGAAATCTATATTATCTACTAGTTTCGAATGTAGGCATAATTTGGCGAAATCAGTCTCTGACCATGTTAGAAGCGTCAACAGTTTTATTAAATACTCAGGAAATCTGAAAAAATAGAAGAAAATTAAAAATCTCGATTTTCTCTGAAAATGCATATATTTGATTATGTTATTGCATTATTTGATGTTACACCTATATAACATTTTTGTTAGTTGTTTATCACAAAGGAAAATGAACGAAATAGTTTCTTTCAGTATTCACCCTATGGGAAATTGTACGTAACACAAAGTTTATTGATTGTAAATTTTAACTTCGCAGTGTACAAACGATGAAATAGACTTCTCCGCCTTTTTTGTTTGTATTTAGCCATTATATGTCGCGGAAAGGGAAATTAACCTCGGCGCCGTTAGACCCCGGGGATCCCAGTCGGTCACCCAACCAGGAACCCGCGATGTCTCGAATTCGCTTAACGTTTCGTATTTTCACGTAGTTAACGAATTCGGCTAGCGACAGCTGTTGCGCGGCCATGGCCTCTCAGTACATCCATACCAGCATTCGCCTGGATGACCGAGGAGAACCACGAAAACTCCGGGCAGAACGGACGGCACGGGGAGTGAACCCGGGCCTTCGGAATGCGAAGTCAGCCCGCTATGCCCTGAGCCACTTCCATCGGTACTTTTTCGTACGCGACCCGCAAAGAAGATAGTTGTAGAAAATATTCAGACCTTAATAAAGTAAATAATACAGTAGGGTGGCATGAAACAGTACGGTTGACACATATTGATCTATATTGATATAACTCGCATATTGATCTCAAGAATTATCGTCGCAGGTTTCCATGAATTTGTACCCAAAAAATAATGTTCGCCTAAGAAAATGCTTTACCATACTCATTTCAAAATGCCTTCTTTTCATTCGTACACGAAATACGTTCTGTACTAGTCTTTTAAATAACCATTTGAAGATGTATTATCAAATGCGTTCTTAATTTATTTTCTCGGGATTTCCCCTTTTGCCACGCACTTTGCAACACCTCAATCGCCCGGCTGGGTGGGGGCGATTCGCCCACTTTGGGAACCTGAGCCCGGAGCGGCAAAGAGATGCTTTCCGTCCTTAAGCCCTGTGTACCTCCACGCGGATACCTCGACGGGGGGCGGGGCTGGAGATAAAGAGCCAGGGCGTTTTATTCGCTCTCTCCCCCTCTCCGCACCGACCCCCCTGTCCTCCGCCCCCACAGACCCCCACCTGGGACCACCGCCCTCACTCTGCCGACGCTCCGACCCGCCGCCTTCGCACCGACCCGACATCGCCCCGCCGCGCTCTCTCCCCGCCCAGCCCCGGCTCGTCCCCCTCATCGCCCCGCCTCGCGTTCGGCCTGCCCCTCCCTCACTCGCCTCACCATCCTCTCACCAGTCCCTCCGTCGCCCGGCCATCACCTCACCCATATCCCTCACTACTCGCCTACCCCGCCATCTCCTCTCCCCGCCATCGCTTCGCCCCGTGTTCGCCCAGCCGCTCCATCACCCCCCACATTTCTCCCCAACGCTCCCATTCCCGCTCCATCTAAATCATCCCAACTACTTCCTGGGAAACGCTCGGCCCGCGCTCCGCCGCGCTCCTCGCCATCTTCACAGCCCCGCTGGATCAGGAGGACGGCGGCTGTTGCGCAGGAGGCAGGGCGGGGACCCAGCTCTACCCCATCCTCACTCGCCCATTGAAATTTTCTGTCCCCGCCACACTCCCTCCCTCTTAGGTCTTAGGTCGGAAGGGCGGCTGCAGCGAGGGGGCGGGGCGCCGGTGTGGGTTCGCGAGCGAGCGAAATCTGCGCGGGAGAGCCCACGCAAATGACGGGCTGCGGGGGGGAAATTCATTTCCTGCGCCCGCGTGTATTACGTACACGAAATGCGACACCCTTTTAGAGGCAAACGGGGCTAAGCCACTCGCCGTGCGAGGAAAGAAGCGACCTCTGTGCGCCTGCGCAGCTGCCCTCGCTCGCCCCCGCGGCCACCTGCGACGCCACATGTTATCGTTGGCACCGCTACACTTGGATCACTGATACCGTTTCTAAATACTCTTCTGCGAATCCTAGCCCCTGCCTTCCCAAATTCTCTCCTATCCCTCTAGTAGAATACTGGGCCATCCATCACTGTCCGTGCCTTCATCTCCGCCCCCCGCGCTCCACATCGCTGTCCCTCTCCCCTCCACTAACCCAATCCCTCTGCTATCCGACTTCTAATCCCGTATCTCTCCTGCCGTCCAACATCCCTCCCACCTTCTCTAACCGTCTTCACTCCGCTGTTTCCCTCTCCTCTTTTCCGCTATCCCCACCCCTACCGCTATATCCACTCCTTCACTACCTCCTCTCCCCTCCGCTCTATTTATCCTTCCGCTCTCCCTCTCCCCTCCACTAACCCTCAACCCCCCTATATCTACCTCCCCTCCGCTTCACGCCCTCACCTCCAATTACCCCCTCCCGTATGACAACCCTCCTTCCTTTGCTATACTTCACCTCTTTCTTAATCCTCTCCGCTATTGCCCATCCCCTCCACTATCTCCCTTTGCCCCGCAAACCCTCTCTCCTTCGCAATTCCTCTCAGTCGCTATCCTCATCCATCCGCTACCTCCCACTCCTTGGCTATCACTCTCCCCTCTGCTATCCTTCCTGTCTACTTTGGGACATCCCCACTCTACATCATCCGTATTCATCTCCCCTCGCCACTTTCCGCTGCCCCAGCTCATCCTCGTATCACGTTCCCTACATGTTCTGAGTCCACCACAAAATTCCCCCGCTCCCACACACACACGCACGCACACAGAGTGTCCAGGAGGTTCTTGGCTTCGTAGTCTTCCCTTGCCGCGCCCTAGAGGGCTTGTTTCGCAGCTTCTGCCTCGCGATCCCCCCCCCCCCCTCCGGTTTCCGGCTACCGCTCAAGTATCGCGTCCGGCTACCGCTCTGCGACTCTGTTGGACTCACTGGAGCGCAGCGCTCGAAAATTGAAGAAAAACGGCGGACAACATATTACAACTTTATTGAAAGTACCCGACATTATATTTAGTACCTATGCAACCATTATATTTAGTAGTTTTGGGGGTCGCTGATTAATAATCTGAAGTCAGAATATTTAAATGCATAATGGCGAATCATATTTCGTAAATATAATTAAATTGGGTTAAAATACCTTGAATGAATGTTTTAAAGATCGATAATTACGAAACTGAAGTCAATTTGATAATAATAGAGTGTCCATTTTTATTGATTGAACTATGCGCTGTGTTGTCTCGTTAGGGTCGAGACCCCACAACTCCAAAAAACGTGTATACGATGCGTTTCACTCCTTAGTATGTTTCAGAGTTTTTAACTGTTTTTAACTTCATATAAATGATCATGTATATTTGGATAATGATAATAATAGTAATAAAATAATAATAATAATAATAATAATAATAATCATTTTGTGTTCAATAGACATCTAAAACATCTCAGTTGTGGTTATTATGTCTGTTAAGCGGTTAATCGACAGGAGAACAATTATATGAATAATATGTTTATATAAGTATGTATTATAATTTATATACTGTATTTTTAGTTTAAAACCCGCGTAAAATACGTAATTCTTGAAGTAATGATTCGTTTAATTGTGATTGAAACGTGCCGATTGGCCCTAAGTGGCTCAACTGCCGGGCAGCTGGACGCTAGATAGCGCAATTGTTATGGGGACGTCAGGGTGCTTTCGGGCGCTATGAGGGAAGACAGAGCCCCTCCCCCCTCCCCCGTCGGGCGCAAAGGGGCGGAAAGGGTTCAAGGGGGAGGGAATAAGCTTGCGGTAATCCTCAGATGGAGGCTGGCAGTTTCACGAAATTGTCTCGTGGCGCATTTACGTACCACAAAACGCATCGTAGGTTCTGTAAGTGTAATGGACATGGCCTTGGAACGAGACAATTAAATTGTGAAATACTTGAAATTCTAAAATAAATTGATTAGATATCCCGAGAATCGTTGTGGCTTATGTGAAAATTGACTTCCATGAGATTGTTGTCAAGAAGATGTAAACAATTTGATCCACTATGATGTACGTAAAATGTATTGGGAGTTAAAATGTTCGCTCTTGAATTAAAATAATTAATTCAAACAACAATTTAATCGAATGTTCCTTCGTAGCTAATACAATTTACGCTAAGACAAAGTGAGTAATTGTATTTACGATTTTCGTGCAGTGAGTAAATGTAGTAGGTTACTAATGCTCTTGAGCATTCACGCAATATATTTGGATATTTGACTTTAACCTTTAGATTTAGGTATTTATCTTACATTCTGGTTAAAATAACCATTATGATTAAGCTGAATGATTATTCGGGAAGGTAGTAGTGACCATATAGTGGTCTTTTTGCCACGTGCAATATACAGCGTTCAATCTTATCTGATCGCCTTTATAACATTTTTACATATTTTCTAATTGTATACCTGCATGATTAATAGTATTATTTTCTCATCGACAGTAGCCATTAGTACATTGGATATGAAATGAGCCATTTTATGTCCTTCTGTTAATATATTGGCACTCGAGATTCATACAGTAGTTAATGTATATTACGGCTGGAAAATTATACATTTTGGAGAGACGTGTACCAATAACTGAGCGGGAGCATAGTTGTTTCACGGCCGAGATGCACACATGTTTTGCAAACTTACAAATTAAGTAAATTTTCAGATTTTTCAGTTTACTTCGTAATGAATAAACCTTCATATCGTCGCCAGAAAGATCTCTAACCGAAATAAAAAGAGTAGGTAACTCATACGTCCACTGAAATCACAACACTCTTCATATCATTCCCAAGTGTTACTGGTATTTTCCGTCATTTAATATTTGTGTATTATGTTGGTAGTACAGGCTTGTTTTCACGATCCAGGTCGAGAAATTGCTTGACATACCACGTAAATTTGAAGCTTTTCATAAAATCCTGTAAAAGACAGTAAATGAGTGTGCAATAGACATGTTTCCCTTTTGGGAATTCGGTTCCAGTTTCCGCCTCGAGCGCTACAATGTCTTACTCATTAATGAGATGTTATTTTACTCTCTGTCACAAATTACATTCAACTTTTATTTTTATTAATTTCGTTTTAAACACGAGCGCGTTTTTATTTCATTTGCTTTTTTTATTATTTATTGTTCGTCTTATTTACAACCTTCTTCCTCAGCCAGGTTCTCGCCTCTCTCTCTCTCTCTCTCTCTCTCTCTCTCTCTCTCTCTCTCTCTCTCTCTCTCTCTCTCTCTCTCTCTCTCTCTCTCTCTCTCTCTCTCTCTCTCTCTCTCGATCTCACTGTCTCGCCCTCGCTGTCTCTCGGGCTACGCCCCCGGGTCGCCCGTGCGTTTCCCGCAGCCTCTCCGTTGGCCCCGCGCGTGCATCTCGCCTCTTCGCGTGTAATTGCCCTTCGCGTGGCCCAAATTTAATTTCAGGGGCCACGGGCGCTCTTTGCGCGCGGAGAAACATTTGGCTGCGAGGAGGAAACGGAGCCACCTGGCGGCAAGGGATAGCAGGATCAGAAATGAGATGTTCAACTAGGGGGTAGGGGGATGTAGAAATGGTCGAAAAGAACATTGTAGATAACGTTGGATAACAAAACTAGTGGTTGTGCAATACTAGTTGAATCCTCAAAGGTGCTTTCAACCCACTAAACGCGATGATTCCAACTCGAATACCTAGGTTTAGCAAGTTATTTATGGAATCACTACACAAAAGAGTCAGTACTCAATAAAACGTAAGCAGATGATACATTTTCATTATATAGTACTTACATTTTTTTCTTATTTTGACGAATATAAATCGAATAAACCATTTAACATCTCGTGTAGTTGGTTTATTAGAAGTGGACTGTTTTGTACGTTCATCTACAATTAACCAACCACCCCTTCTTCCTTTGGATAGCTCTTTTCGAAGGACCAGTACTTTTGACGTATGTGCGTACCGTTTCCTGTAATCGAGTAATTACATGGAGAGTTGCCATTACTCAGGATATTTAAAAATACAAACTAAGACATTAAATACATATAGGTTAACTAAGTGCATAATTCCATCAAGCTGCAATAATGCAACTGCATCTTTTGTCAAGATGATTAAATTTTGTAAGCACCTTGGTGCATAAAATTGCAACAATGGGACGAATGCTGACATCATTCAGCAAGAAGTCACACAACTACAACACAGTTCACTTTTTCTGAGGAGACAAACACAATTCATCTGCTCTGAAAAGATAAAGCATAACACATGACGTACAGTGACATACAGATCAGCTGTTCAGCGTTCACGTGATCTCGTACACGTTGCAAGGCGTAATGTCACGACTTCGACGAAGTGACAACGAAGTGACAACGAGGGGCGGCGCACAGGTTCAGCCCACATGTCTGTGCACACCCGCTGTTGATTCCAGCGCCAACCCACACGACGTTATTGACAACCCACACGTTTTGGCAATGCAAAAAATAACACGGCTCATAAGTGTGACCATCATAATAGCTCACGACCGCAAGCAAACTCAGTTCAGTTATTAACAGAATTCCATTGCTAGAGGTATCGTTGAATTACACTACCACAAAGTTATTAAAATGGTTGCGTGTAACTGGCTGGAACAGCGGAAGACACGCTTCGCATGAAGCTTATAGCTCAACTGCCTAAGCTGTGTATAATACAGCGGGCGATGGACCAATAAGAATCAATTTTACATTAAAAATTGAACATTAATTAGAAATAGATTTAGTTTGCATTGTAAATTACACAATTTCATGTGATTTTAAAATTAGGAAGTTCTGATGTGTTCCGTAAGATTAACAAATGATTGGTTCTGATGATGTAATCGTTATAAGGCGCGGGACCAACGTTGCCGATTCGTGGAATTCATGCGTTGTAACGCTGTAAACAGCGATGGCAGCGGTCTGAACGACGATGTAATGCCAGACGTGGAAGGTACAGTAAAATATAAATTTTACTAAACTTGTGGTATTGTGACAGGATGTAATAGATGTGCGTAATGCACAAAAACTATTCAATAAATTATTGGTTGTTCTAACAACAACAGATCCCATTTTTTCGTGCGTGGTGCGCGAGTGTGATGAATACCCGGGCAGCGCCGATTCCGCCAGCAAATAATGTGCGCGCTGCGATCGTCATTCCGCCGTGGCGCTGTTGGCGGCGCAGCGCGTGCGGTCAGCGAGGGCCGGCGGCGGCGGCGGGCTATCGCCGCGTGCGCACACAACAGCGCGGCCACGCCCACATCCATTAACCGGTCTGCACCGCGCGCCCTCGCTCACTGCTCGCGGCGACAACTGCTGGTCACCGGCTGCCGGGCACCGCCCGTTGCCCTCTGCCCACGGGCCACTGGCCGCCGGTCACCGCCCATTGCCCTCTGCCCACAGCCGACCTGCCCGCCCCCACTGCTCACTGTCTACATCCCCTCCCATCTTGTACCCCGATTTCGGATTATGGCGATGGTGTAATGGTTAGCGTACTGGACTGTTGTACCCAAGTTGGCTGGTTCAAACCCGATCGAAGCCGTGGATTTTTAAGGGCGACAAAATCCTTCGTACGCCTTCCTTCGGAGGGGAAGTAAAGCCGGCTGTCCCATGTTCGTAGATTTACTTGCATGTAAAAGATCCTGAAGCCTAAATGACGCCTCTGAGCTAAATTCAAATCGCCTGTTTCTCGCCCAAGAAATACCTCCTTTCTCTCCTAGTTGGTGAAAGGAACGTAGCGAAATTTGCGTGGTCAGGCGGAAGAGCGGGCCTGATGGTCCGAGTCTCGCCACGTAAAATAAGGCCAATTCAATTCAAATATTTTCTATTCGAGACATCACCCCATCCACATTGATTGATCAGTGATTTCGGGAGTGTCAACTGCTAAGGTCAATGGTCTCGTAAGTGTAGTGCATGCGTTTTCCTCAGATGACGGTGATCTTCCCCCGCTAGATGGTGAGATCCGGCACCGGCCTACCGTCGGCTTTCCTCCACCCAGGAATCTCCTACCAGCGGTGCACCACCCCAACCGGACATGATCAAAGCTCCCGATCGGTCTCCCGGTATGTGGGGTACTGTAGTGCATATAAGTGTGCGTGTGTAAGTAAGAAGTGACGGTACGACAGAAAAAGGAAGGGTAGATCGTGTGCGGTCCGTACCCCATTTGTTATGGTACTGCTCCAGTATTATTCTGTTATTGATTGAAGAAACCACGGTAAACTACCAATCAGAGTAACTGGTCACTAGAATTCTTTGAAAGGTCACAAAATCAATAATTGATACCCTGAGCTACCTAAGACGGACTCAGTGCCTAAAATTCCCACCGCCCCTCATTCCTTACATGTAGCGATACGGCAACCATTACTGTATGACCTGCGTGGTAAAAGGGGGGCTGGTATAAAGGAGTTGGTTATAACTCCTTTAGCGAGTTGAGGGAGCATCGTTATCCAGAAAATGGCCGGGGCTTTCTTGGAGCGAGTTCCAGCCCACAGCCCGCTCTCCATCCCTCATCCCTGCAGTCTCCAGGGGCGTCCGCAGCCCCAGACCAAAATCCAGATTTCTATTACAATGACAAATAACTAGTGATTGCTATGACATTCTATGACCCGAGATCAACAGAGGGTGTACTAAAGTGTCCAAAACGACACCACAAGAAACAGGAGACTTATTGTTGCCCAGAAACATTCATCTTCCTACGTTGTCTGACAACTAGTAAAACAAAGTAGTAAACACAAAAAACATGTATACTTTGTCAGAACAGCCGAGAGAATAGTTTGAGAAGATTGCGTCCTATTGGACAGGAGTCATCCTCTCTTGCAAGCCAGCCGTGCCATGACTGAATTTGAGGTAGTTGGCCTGACCGCTGGGGTATTCGCGACTGCCCCGCGCCGCAGGTCAACTATTTCGAGCTGGCCCGGCATAATCCGTTTCTTTCACAATCGCTCAGTAACAAATACACCACTCATGAATTCACCCCCAAGCCACAGTCAATTTCATCATAAATACGATAATGAAATGGAAATATATAGGGCTGTTCTTTGCAAACCTCTACTGTATCTACTCCCATAGCTCGCTTTTCATCGGAGTTTTTATTTATCGTTCGCTCCCTGCCATAAACACGCATTCCTCGGCCTGCAAACAGTGCGGGGAGTAGCGCGTGGGCGGAGGGCGGGGAGGAATTGTGTTTGCGGGAGGGGTGGGGAAAGCGGGTGAAGCGTGGAGGGCAAGGCGTGTGAGGGATGAGTGACGCTGGCCGGGAAAGTCGGTTGATTGAGTGACAGCTCCGAGTACGTCAACTGCTAAAATCATTAGTCCAGTGAGTAGAGAGAAGCCTTTTTTATTCTGAGAAGTGGCAGTGTTTCTTTCTAACGTGGTGAGATCCAGTACCGAACTACACGTCTATATGCTGGGTGTTTCACCTCCAGGCATCTCCCCCAGTCCCATCCGCGACAAGTTCAAAGGTACTGAGTGTTCCCCTGACGTGTGGTAGTCTAGTGCTTGTCAGTGTAAGGGGAGAAGATAGGACAAGGAAGAGACAGGAATGGTAACGGACAATCCGTGACCCGTTTGTTAGAATACTGCTCCATCATTTACTTGGCGTTGATCGCAGAAACCAGATAATAGAGAGCACAGCAGCCGGCAGCTAGAATTTTCAAGACAGCGGCTGTATTCGACTAAGCTAGAATGAAAAATTCGCCAACATAGGAATAGAACCCTAGGATCTCCCAGTCAGTCAGCGCCTCTTGGCTGAGTGGTGGTAAAGTCGGATCGAGGAGGCCGGTACGTGGCGGAATAGGGTGGAGCGTGGGTGGGTGTGAGGGAATAGGGGGGGCGTGGGAGGGCGTGGCGGAGCAGCGTGGAATGTGGTAAGGTTGGGTGGAGAGGGACGTGGCGGCAGGAAGAACCTGGCGGGGAGAAGCGGGGCGTACTTGTCTTGGAAAGGAGATCTTACCGGGACGAGATGCAGGGTGCCGGGGCAAGGAGGAGAAGGCGAGTGGAACGGAACCGGGAAGATTGTGACGGTGAGACGGGAAGAATCACGAAGAGGGGCGTAGCCGAGGCACGTGAGGCGGGGAGAAGCGGTTGGGTAGAAGCGGGCGGAGCTGGGCAGAGAGGGGCGTGGCTGAGCGGAGTGGAGTGGAGTGGTGCCTGGCGAAGGGGTTGGGGAGGAGCGGCGGGGCGGAGAGCTCATTGCGGAGTAGGTTGAGGGTTCAAAGAGCGGAGCAGCAAAGGGCGGTGAGGGGCGGGGCGGGGCGGGGCGGAGGACGGATGTTGCGGGCGGCGTGCTCCGCAGCGGGGGCGCATTAGCCCCGCGGGGCCGTCGCCCACAAACAACGCGCGGGCGATAACGCGCGACGCCATGTGCGCGCGTGCGCACTGCGGCGCGGCGCGGCGCGGCGCGGGGCGGGAGCGGGGGCGAGATGGCGCGGCGAAACGCACTGCGGAGCGGAACGGAGCTGCACGGGGCGGGAAATGTACGAAACTGGACGGGACGGGGTGGTACACAATGGAACGAGGTGGAACGCGGCGCAACTAAGCAGTACGCGACGGACCGGTGGTTCACGCGACGGGACGGGTTGGGACGCGACAGGACGAGTCGGTGTGGGGCAGAGCGTGAAGGGACGCAATGGAATGAGTCGATATGTGACGGCATGAGGCGGAACGCGACGGAACAAAGCTATATGCGATGGACCGATGCGATTCGTGATGGGACGAGATGGTACGCGATGGGATGCGACGAAACGCGACGGAACAAGATGATACACAAGAAGGGACGTGAAGGGGTGAGACGATACGCGACGAAAGGAAATTGTACGTGACGGGACGAGGCGGTTCGCAAAAGGACGAGGCTATACACGAGGGGAGGAAACAAGACGGACCACGACGGGGCGTTATGCATCGAAACGACACTGAACAAGGCGAAGTAAACCGCGACAGAGCCAGAAGTCGGGGCGGACTGGACGGGACAGAGAGGGCCGGGCTGGAGGAAGTGGAGGGAGGAGTCGCTATGTGGGCGGAGGCGGCGTCGCCAGGACGAAAAGTGCAGCCCTCCACGTGTCCGAGTGCATTTGTTGAGAGGGTAGTTAAGGTGTGGCGTAGCCAAAGTTTTCAAAGGCGCAAATTTCAGTCTTCAAATAGCTTTTCCTCTCTTTCCATCATTATTATCTACTCATTAACACATTCTCTCACGTAATCACTCCAGGCAATCGTACTAAAGGAATAAGTATTTTACGACTTAAATATACCATTAGTGAAGCCCGTTTACTTCAGCTCAGTGAGGAATATATTTATTCAATAATCATTCTCCATGTTTTTGCGTCAGTAAGTGGATTCTGTCCCGAATGGCGCGATAAGGGAACAGCCAAAATCTCGAGCTGAGTTACCATTGCAAATAGTTTTAATTTGATGGCCGCGAATCTTTTCTTATCAGAGGTCAAAAAAGCTCTTTTCCACCTGATTTCATAAAAATACTTGGTATGTATTTGAGTTGCCAAACAGGACGGCCGCTAAGAGCCCAAGTGGCTAAGAGCATGCGCAAACTTAGCGCATTGGATCGAATTGAATTGAATTAATGTCTTATTTTACGTGGCGAGACTCAGGCCATTAGGCCTGCTCTTCCGTCTGACCACGTAAATTTCGCTACGCTCCTTTCACCCACTAGCAGAGAAAGGAGGTATTTCTTGGGCGAGAAACAGGCGATTCGAATTTAGCTCAGAGGCGTCATTTAGGCTTGAGGGTCTTTTACATGGAAGTAAATCTACTAACATGGGACAGCAGGCTTTACTTCCCCTCCGAAGGAAGGCGTACGAAGGATTTTTTCGCCCTGAAAAATCCACGGCTTCGATCGGGTTTGAACCCGCCATCTTGGGTACAACAGTCCGAAACGCTAACCGTTACACCATCGCCGCCGCTTAAAGGCCGCTTAAGGAGTGCAAGTTCAAGTTGCACCTTGCGCATGGATGTTTGTCCCTTGTGTCTCGTGCATGAGTTGTGACGGAGGGCCTTGCGTTCTCCTGACCCCAGATCAGAGGAGTTCGCGAGTGTGAGGGTGACTAGTGTATGGTCGAATCCGCGAACCGTGGGGGACGTTAAGGTTAACCAATTGTGGGCTGGACAAAAGCCCTAGTATATTTGAGTTAACGCAGAGATCAAGAAACCGTACTTAGATAGCACTTCTTCCCATAATACGTCACACGGTTTTTAACTATTAAATAAATAAATAAACAAATAAACAAACAAACCAATAAATAAAACATTGTTCTGTTGATTTTTAACTGTAGTTGTATTGTAGAAGAGCTGCAAATAATAGCTAAAAGCACTTTAGTTTCTTCTTCTGGGCTCCATATTTCCAAAGTAGAATAATCAATCTTGAATATTTGGGAGCAACAATGTATTTTATCTCAATGTTTTCGGTTTTCTCTTACTCTTAGAATGAGTTTCATTGACGGCGCTTAAAGAAGAAAGGAATCCTCAAGAAATAATAGGTTGCTGAAAATAAGAGATCTCTTGTAGAAAGACGCATTTCATAGTCGTTCATCATAGCGCACAATTAGTTCTCCGATCATTTCAGAATAAAGGCTGTTTGCGAAAAAGAACCGCACACTTACAGAACATTCATTTTATGTGCCCACAAAGACATTTTTCCGTAATATTTATTACTTCATCGACGTTCATCTCATGATATATCAATGAAAACGGCAGGCTCCGGCAGAGGCGTCCAGAAGGGGGGCAGGTGGGGCAACTTGTCTCAGGCCCCGATTTTTTCATTCAAAAGAAATAAAAATGCATTTACCTCTAATCCAAACTTAACGCGATAAATTATTTTTGATAATGGAAAAATGAATTATGTTTATGAAATACAAGAGGAGGGATTTTTTTGTTTCAAATAAGGGCCCCCTTGGATGAACTGCCCCAGCCATCTGGTTTTCTCTGAGCGTCCCTGGGCTCAGATACAGGAAATCATTATTAATAAGATGTAATTTACATAGGTGGTTTCCACAAAGAATACTGCGCTTGTGATCGCCAACGAGGAGAGGGGGTTAAAGAAGGGCCATGTAGTATTTCCTTCCTGTTATCTTTAGGTAAAGAGCTACTGTTTATAACTTTAATAATTAGCTTCATCAAAGCTCAGCCTTTTCGTCTTTCAATGCCGATCTGATGTTTAAAAAAAGGCGAAGTACGTAAACGCTTCATAGAAATTCCTGCGTTCTCTTACGGCCAGGCCTGACCACAAACACGTTGCTATCACATTTGAGTATATTTCGATGTAGAAAGCAGTTGTGTGTTCGAAGTGACATAGTGAATATGGAATTAGTTTATTTAGAAAAAGGATCTGTGTCTCTTCCAAAAAGCAAGTGCAGTAAACGTTCAAATATTTGAGCCCTTGCCATTGCTCAATTTTGTTCAATTAAAACAAACTTGCAGAAAATTATTGTAACATATTTTTTATTACATGTAGTACTTGACCTTAAATGTAATCCATCCATCAAAATATACATCCATCAAAATGTTTCTTCAATTATTTTGCAAATTATTTGGAAAAACGCCACTGATATATCCCTCGAAATCAATATTTATATTTTCTTTTCAATTTTACATCTTCACTCCTTAATGGATAACACAGCAATAGAAAAAAGTTTCTTATTACAGAATGCTTTATCGAAAAAATATTAATTCGTTTAAAGTGTAAACAAGTATTGTAACTGCTCGAATTAATAATATCAACAATAAATTGAGAATTTTTTTGTTGGAATAAACAATAAAAATCCTGGGAGACTCTCAAGATCCCCAAATCTCTAGCTTCGGCTTTGAAATGGTACTAAAACAGGGTAGATAAAGAAATGGGCGGCTGGTGATGACAGTACTGCAAATCAGATATGGCTTCGCCTGTGGCTGCAGCGGCAGACCGCCGTTCCACAAGAACGTCACGCCACGCCACGCCACATCAAACACAGATCGTTAGCGAAACATTTTCATGATAGTCGTTTGAGAGTCCGATTTCCGATAGTTGTCGGTCCCTCAGTTATCAGGACCCGTCACCAGCGTAAGTACACAGAGACGAGAAACGCAAATAGCTCACAGGAAAACAGGCAAAACCGTCATGACAGACGTTGCCAATGAGTGAAAAAGCAAGCGACAAGAACGCGGTTGGAGATCCAGTTCAGCCACAGACAGGATTTATGCCTCAAAATGGTCAGGTTGAGTCGGTGAGGAGAACATTGAAAAAACAAATAATAAGGGAAACGAGTATTTTGAAAATCATTAATTTTTTGTGATAGTTTCAGCAACTGTGGAGAACAAAGCAAACACATGACAAGTTTTCTTGAGATACTCCCGTTCCCTCTACATCTCACTTCACCCTCACTTCGTATTCAATCACGACATATCATCACCATCCAACTACTAAATCATTTACCTCGGGTGTTGCAAAAAAGGCTAGTAAATGAGGATCATAATAGAGAATATGTGTAGTAATACACTCTATCAAGTTGAAATTTGTAGAACAGAATAGCAGCCGGGCATCCAACTGCTGGCAAACCATCACGAAGACGCCCAGTTTCGGTGTAGCTTTCGTTTCCTTTCAAGTGGTGTACTCGTAACTATATGCCTGGCGCTAACAAGACGCTACGGCGCTACAGTGCCGACCGATAGTGACTATAAAAAGGCTCTGACCCCTTTGTTTTTAATTGATTGATTAGTGATTCTTTTCGCGTTAACGGCTAAGGTCATCATGCCCGTAAGTGTAGTGCACGATTGTATCGCGTGAGGTCGCCGTTGTTTTTCCCGCTAGATAGTCAGATTCGGAGCCGACCTCCTACTTAGATTGCGGGTTATTTCCTCAACCAGTCGTCTTCCACCAGCGGGGCAATGCCCAGCCGGGACAAGTTCTAGACCTGTGACACGTGTGGTAGTAGAGCATGTAAGTGTAAGTGTGTGTAAGGGGTGAGGATAGGACAAGGAGATCGCGATCGTCCGTGGCCCGTTTGTTAGAGTACTGCTCCGGTACTCGCCTGGTGTTGATAGGAGGAACCACGGAAAACTACCGATCAGAGCAGCCGGCGGCTGGAATTCTCCAGCGGCTAAAATCGATCGAAGTATGAAGCTAGACGCCGAATATCTCACAATCGTCGGGACTCGAACCCTAGATCCTCCCGATCAGAGGCACTGCAGTGACATCAATTGATGCCCTGACCCAATAAGCTAGTGACCTGTTAGGGATTTGTGGCAGTTTCACCCGTTCGGACTTGACCTTTGCGTGTTTAACCGTATTCTAAAGTATCTTACTGACGCCCGTTCAGTCTGACGGAGGTCTGCTCCCGAACAAAGAAGTGATTTATCTACAGGAATGACGGAACTGTACCAGGTACAGCATCACGCGAACCGACTTCAGGTCAACCACAAAGTCGTTCAATCATGAGTTCCACCTCCAGAGTTGTGGCTACGAACAACCGATATCGGTCAAACTATCATGCATTACGAAACGGCAAGGGAGGGTGTAGTGGTAATTGGTATGCTGCGTTCGTGAGTTACTTTGACAAGCGAGGTTGATGGACAGCAGCGATTAAGATGATAGCGTGATTGATGGGGAGCGCAATTGTGTCACAAGAAACGAAACCTGTCGCGCCAACCTGACCTTATTAGTTGCACGAATGAGCGATGATTGTTCAAGTAGATAGAGCCTGATGGAGCATACGTGGAAAGAAAATGAAATAGTACCTTCTTCGAGAAAAAATTTACAAAGACGTTTTCGCCGTCCGGACGGAAGAAGCTCTAAGTTCCCGACTGATCTCTCTCTCATGTGTGGTAGTGTAGTGCATGTATGTGTAAATAAGGGGTGAGAATGTCAAGGAAGATGAAGGAAAGATCGCGCGCGGTCCGTGGCTCGTTTGTTAGGGCACTGTTCCATATATGTGTTTATTGTTTTCTACTTGACTTTCATGACTAGTGTACTGTCATAGTTAAATGACTAAAGATATTGTCTGGTATCAATTTTAATCAACTTATGATCATTTCGATCGCGTTGCGATCATCATCAGAGCTAAAATGTAATACAAATATTATACAAATATTATTAAATACAAATATTATTAACAGGTTGTAGGTAACAGGTTATTGTATGCAAGATGCGTAAGCAAACTGGGTCGTACATACCTTGCAGCTTCTGGGCCGAAAACAAAGTTCTGCGAATTTTTGGGCGTGTGTCTTGCATACTTGCGTACAATAACCTGTTACCTACAACCTGTTAATAATATTTGTATTTAATAATATTTGTATAATATTTGTATTACATTTTAGCTCTGATGATGATCGCAACGCGATCGAAATGATCATAAGTTGATTAAAATTGATACCAGACAATATCTTTAGTCATTTATCATATAAAAAGGTATCTACATCACCAACAATCCAATTAGTACTGTCATAGTGTTGGGTTCCTGCTCCAGAGAAGCCCTTGCACGGGGTGGGGATGAGGGTAGCAATAAACAGCCACCCGCCCTACGAGCGCTACACCGGACGAGAGGGATTTCCAGTGAGGGGGGGGGGTTACCGGTCGCCGGAGTGTCGCACGTGAGACAGCTCGCTTACGGAGCGCCCCAAGGAAGCGCGTGGGGACCGATGACGTACAAAGTCACGTGGTTCGGCCCTTTATAAGGGCGTGCTGCGAAGCCACCTGCGGGCAACGCATTTTGGTTTCCTCGCAGTAATACTGCTAAAACGTTCCGTCTAGGCTTGCGCGGAGTTGCTGCGGGCACGAGGTGCCGCGATGAGTTGGGGCACGGCTGAGTGGTTCTCGACCACCGTAGGGCAGAGGGTGTGTCTGCCAGGGCACGGCAGACGCCAAGTCGCGGATTGGGCGAGTTAGCCATTCGTTGGTCCCGCCATTAGTCGCGTGTAGGAGGGGTAGGCTGAAGGGATTAACCTCCAACAAAAGCCTCAGAGTGTGAACTTGTATACTTGTTGTTGTGACCAAAACAACAAAGAACAACAAAATTTCTTAAAATTCTGTTTATTCCACAAACCAAAAGAAAATCCACTAACATAAGCCAAGTCAACCAATATTCCAATAGATGTTCCGTATGCGTAGCGTTGTTTACAGTTTCTCCGTTGGGGCAGTCCAAGTTCGTATTCACTCGACGTCGCACTGTACACTTCACTGATAACTCACTGGCGCTCGCTTCTTGACTGCCTGCTGCCCGCCCGGGCAGCGCTCTTATACCCCGCTCGGGGTGAAGGTCCGCCGGCCAGCTCCGCGATAAGGGTGAACCCTTCTGCTCCGAGGCTTGCCCGAGCGTGACGGAGCTGTAGGGTTGCTGATCGGCGCTCTCTCTTGAGCGGCGCCGGTACTAACTTCTGGCGGCAACTTTAATGGCGCGTGTTCGACCACATCACTTGTGTATGTAAATAGTTGTATAAATAAACTTTATATAGTTCACTCGTGTCTAGGGTCTTGTGGCGTATATCTTTACCCACGACGTCACACTAGCTATCGTGCGGCTAGAGCTCTGCTGCGGCATTTGCCTGTTATTAATGGGAGAAACGACCACGGAATTAATCATCCGCTACAATTCTCCTCCGGACAGCGGCGAAATTCAACCCATCTATGTAGCTAGTGTCGAAAATCCTGCCATCGCGGGGACTCGAATCGTAGGACCTCGCGGCCTGTGCGCTGCTCTGCCAACAGCTGTCGCTGAGCAACCTTTCGCCGGTGGTGATGGTTGCGGAGGGAGAGGTGGTGGCAGGGGGTGATGGTGACCAGGGGGTGAGGGTGATGGTGGCACCCTGGCGTGTGCGAGGAGCTGGTGCTGTTGCGAGGCCGCTGCGCTGGAGGCAGCGCGCAGGGTAATTAGGGAGCGTCGCCAGCAGAACGCTGGCCCGGGCGACCGAGCGCCACGGCGGGGGCGGGGCGGGGCGGGGCGAGGGCGACAGCCGAGACCTCGTTAGCGTGGATTGGCCCTCGCGGGGCGGTCGCAGGGGCGCGGGCGGGGCGGGCGAAGAGGGCGAAGAGAGCGAAGAGGGCGCGAGGCACGCCTGTCGCATGCGACGCTCGCCCGGCGCTGTTGCTTGCGCGACAAAAGGCGTCGTTTTCCTAAATTGATATTTCGTGTTGACTCAGCCCGTCAAATATCATACTGTGCCGTGTGAAGTGCGTGAGGCTGAGGATACAGTGCGCTATGAGCGAGTCGTAGGCTGATACCTTTTTTCGGGATTAATGCTGAGCAACAGTTTTTCTTAGTTAAGGGACTTGTACTGTAACTTTCCATTGGTTGAACAAGAAGATCTAGGAGTATTGTGACAATTGCAAGTAACTAATCATTTATTGCCCGATTACATGCAACAATATTTGTTTATGATTGAAGAAAGTAAATTTAAATTCAAATCTGAAAAAAAAACATTTACAATTCGAAGTGTCGTAAAAATTCCCAGTACGAATTTCCTCAAACGAATGGTATCTCTATAATTTTCAGAGACACGTCGATGCAGGACGTCGGACCAGTCTATTCGTTATATAGACCCTAAAGGCGAATATTCGGATTCTTTATTCGCATATCGGACTAAAAATGTAGCTGGACTTCGCTCCATTTGACACAATCAGTATCCTTTTATGGACAAAATAATTCTAATAATAAAAAATTGTTCTTTAAATTTTTATAATTTTAAAGGAATATAAAAGTTAAAATTAAAAAAAGTACTTCACGCTCTAAATATTGAGTGCTCAGACTGAAACGGGGAATTTTTAATATTTTCAACGATATTGTTGTCATGAGAACACATTTCAAAGTGCGTAATGTGGAAAAACAGTCATATAATCTTCTAGGAGAAAATTATTTTCTTCTCAAATAACATTTTCAAAACGTTCAATTGCAGTTCTATCTAAACTCTTTGTCAAGAAATACGTAATACAGCCGATTTTCAATATAATCGTTGTTTTTTATGAAAATCATGAATTCAGAAAATACTTCAAAAACCGTCAAGTGCTCAGGGGTCTGAGTTAATATTGTTTAATCACTCTAAGAATTTGTTGTTTTTTTTCAGTTTTAACATTTTTGAAGTATCATCTGCGGGGAAGGTCTAAAATTCCTTTTCTAAATAACGATCTGCCTCCTTTTGGCATTAATAGTACAAGTAAATGCCCTTCGTGTTCTGTTCAAAACTACCTTAGTTTTTTTTAATGGCTGAAATACATGTTATTCATAAGGAAGGTTTTATCAGCCAAAACAAGCTGGTAATTATTTTTTAAACCGAAATATACGATTAGGCAGCTTTTCCATCTTTCGTTTGTACAGTCTAGTTTCTTGCGATACAACAAACATAATCGAGTATTGGGCTGGTAAAAGATTACGACAACTAACTTGTTCCTCACTGTAAGCGCTTCTAGAAACACTTGGGCATTAAAACAGTTGGTATTGCGGAGATATTGCTAATTCTGGTATTAAGAAAGAAAAAAGAATATATCATCCATAAATGTAGATTAGAAGCTACAAGAAGTGATTACAATCTGTGTTGATCGCTTTACTTGGATACACCTTGACCAAAAGCAATAATCCTCGAAACATCTAAAATTAAATGTAAATGGTGTTTGTAAACGTCCAATTTATTGTTGCAGCTAAATTTTGCATATCAACCACACGCGTCTTTAATAATAACTGAAAAAAATAAGGTGTTATCATAGCTAATACTGCTTTGGAAATTTTCGAAAAATCCAAACACGAGTATTATTTAATAGAACTATTCCGCAAATGAAATAATTTCTAACAGAGTTCCAAAATGCGCTAAATATTGCAATAACTGAAAGTTATGTTAAAATCAAAGAGGTTATGTTATAGTACATACGTGGTTTATTGCACATCACACAGCGATCGCTGTATACCGCCTCCTAAGATAGATAAGTCACAATTTATGATTGGCCAGTAGGGAGAAGCGGTAAGAAAAATCGGATAGAAAAAGCGAGAAACTTTTTGAGATACACCGCCCGGATTGAGGCATTTTGTTTGTATTGAGAAACACTATTGGTTTTAATTTCACGGGTGGAATAGCCGACATAACACGACATATCTACCCCTTGTTAGATTCAGTTACATCCAGTCGAGAATTTGATCGGACGTAGTCACGTGCTCTGCAGAGATAAGCCGGCGCCGAAGCCCGAAACATACGCGCGGGATTCAACGCGGAGCTGAATTGATTTGTGACGAGACTCACCTGAAATCCGCCGTCAATGCCGCTAATTATACGACTCCATTTACATGGAGAGGCTCTGGTGATTGGACATTTCCGGAAGGAGGCCGCGCGCGATCACGTTTCAATCAGTGAAGACTGAAGTGGCTTGTTATGGGCTTACGGAGTGGGAATCGCGAAACGCCACGAAATATAAAGCCAATACCGAGCATGTTGTCGTTGCGGCCTATTGCAAAATCGCGAAGGATTAGAAGAAAGAATTACATCATTGTATTCGCAATAAATGAATCCTTCCAGGTAGTTGCTCCAACTACGAAAGATGGTAATTAGAAATTGAGACAAACGTTTCGTATCAATTCTGAAATTTGTATTTGAATGAATTTGTAAGAAATGCAGCTTTAATATGCGCTCTGTTGAGCTCTCCTTTTGCTAGTTGTGGTAGGACTAAAGCCTCGCTTTGTTGGCGCTTTACACATCTTTTGTGTAATTCGAGTAAAAGATGTAGTTCGAGTAAAAGATTGGGAAAGAGATTCTGAATCTCAAGAGAACGTGCACTGGTTATACTTCTCCCTCATACGCCACACACAACCTTTACTATTTTTGACGAGAACAAATCAAATTAAATTAAAATCAAATTTTATTTTTAATGTGGCTAGTTTCAGCGCTAATATTGTAAGACAGAATTACACAACTTAGCACAATACATCATCAAGCGAGTTTGTTGTCGTGACTGTCTACCATAAAATTGGCAAGTGTAAGAAGATAGACTGAAATCTCTGCATTCACAGTAAGGATTAAATGAATCCCGAAAATTTGCTTCTACGACGAAACACGCAGGTTACAAGTTGAAACAATTTATGAGTTGAAAGAAATCAAACGAAGCAATTATGAAAGGTGTATTTGAATCGTGTTGTAAGCGGTTTTGACATGGCTTCTTAGTAGTTCATTGTTTGTATAGTAGAATTTCACAACGAGTCAGAATACAAAGCTCCACACATAGTATGTTGTCGTTTACACACTGCACATATTTAAAAGTAAAATCGCACATATTTAAAAGTATATTCTGGACATTTCAATTCATTTAACTGAAACTTATACTAGAGCAAATCATGGAGTGATTGAAGAAGAATGATATAATCTTTCATGGTTTATAATGTTTTACATGCATGAATATGTTGAAAATTCCCAATACAGGAAAAATGCATCTGAAGTTCAATCACTAGGGGCTTGACCGCTGACAATAGGAAACGTTGCACTTGTGCAAAAGCTTCGAAGAAAATATTTACTACTACTACTACTACTACTACTACTACTACTACTACTACTACTACTATTACTAAAACTAAGAAACGTAGAAATAAATGGTTTAAAGCATTTAAAAGAGAATAAAACAGAGCATACGACTCAATAAAAAAATTGTAATGAAATTTCACAATTTTTTATCATTTTAATGAAGACAGATAACTTAAACCACTGGTATCGTCAGTCTTGTAAGTGTAGTGCATGTTAAATCCCAGTAGAGGGGGGGGGGTTCCTCCATCACTGGTAAGTGATATCCGATGCCGACCTACACGTCGGCTTGCTGTTTTTCCTGCCCATGTATCTCCACTTAGCAGGGCACCGTCGAAACCAGAACACAATCCGACTGATCTCCCGATGCAGTGTAGTAAGTATGCGTGTGTGTGTGTGTGTGTGCGAGGGGAAGGCATGGGCCAGAACAATATTATTTTCCCAGTTTAAACAACAGACAAACCCTGCTAATACACTACACATATACGCATATTATTTTATTACCGAGCTTGCATACCAAATACAGGGGCCCATTCAATCGATCAGATCAGTGCACGCTACTATGCCCTCTGGAGGGAAGCTGACAAACTGACAGTAGCTCCTCGCCGAACACGCGGCGCTCATCAATTCCGACGTCTCTTTTCAGAGGCGACAAATTGCGGGGGGGGTATCCTCTGACTGCGAGATATACGCTAATTAGGGCGATGGTGACACGATGTCACGGGTGACACATCGATCTTCCGGTAGAGGGCGGCATGGTTACGTCGCGCTGTCCTCCGCCTCGTTAGCGCTTTTTAAGAAGACGTGCGGCCGGCGCCCCTTGTGCGAAGGCCGCTGTTCGGTGTCGTAGGTTAATTAAACGTTAATTTAGTGTTCTCGGTCGCGTTAATTAACTGAATACTGTTTCTGGGCGTGTCAACTGCTAAGGTCATTAGTCCAGTAAGTGTAGTGCATGTCTTATCGGGAGGTGGCGGTGATCTTGTCCCGCTGGATGGCGAGAATCTTAACGTCAGCTTGCGGGATTTCCCCAACCAGGCATCTCCCACCAACGGGGCACCACCCCAGCCGGGACAAGCTCTAAGCTCCTGACCGGTCTCCCGGCATGTGTTTAGTGCAGTTATCGTGTGTGTGTAAGTAAAGTATGAGGGTATAACAAGGAAGAGAAAGCAAAGATCGCGCGTGCTCCGTAACCCGTTTGTTAGGATACTGCTCCCGCATTAGCCTAATGTTGATCGGAGAATCCACGAAAAAGTACCGATCAGAGCAGCTGGCCACTCCTCCAGACAGCGACGGAAGTGGACCTAGCTATGTAGCTAGCGTCGAAAACCCTGTCACCGTCGGGACTCCAACACAGAGCCTCCCAGTCAGAGGCCCTGCAGTGACGTCAGTATCCCCATCAATTGCTATGCTCATTATCCCCGTAGGTGTAGTGAATCGTATATCTATTATTATCTATTATTATTATTATTATTATTATTATTATTATTATTATTATTATTATTATTATTATTATTATTATTATTATTATTATTATTTTATTATTATTATTTTATTATTATTATTTTATTATTATTATCATTCTTAGTATTATTATTAATGTAAGTGTTATAATTTTTGCAATTATTGTCATTAACTGCCACCGGGTTATACCCAATTGCAGTTCTAATAAATGTATATGTATATGTATCTCGGGGGAAGCGGTATTTATTTCCGGGCTTAAACATGACTTGCGACGTCGGCCTACACATCAGTTTGCTCCTACTTATGAGGTGATTGTATTCACTCTACCTTTACCATTCTAGTTGATTCTATACAGCATACAGTTTTGTTTAATTAACAAAACGAATTATGAAAATACATTCACTTTTTGAGATAGGATGTCTGATGTAAAAACCCGCATTTTCGACAATGAATTATTAACTAATAGAGAATTTTTCAAACTATTAATCTCTAAGAGCATGCAGAAATTAAATGAATAAGAGAAAGCAAAATAGAAACAATATACTTGATATTATTTCCTTAGGTAGACAGCTTCCTTAGCGCGCCCGGACTGAATCACTCACTCCAGCGATATCGCCTGTGTGAGGATACCAAAGGGTTTAAAGAAGTCACGAGGTAATTCACCGAAGTCGAGCCACACCGTGCATGTTCCCGGGGACCACGGAGCGCGAAATCCGATCTGCCCGCGACAACACAATGAAATTACAGAGCCCATGTCATTGCCACCGACGGCCCGCCTGGGAGGCGCTGTTGTACTTGCTGCCCCCGGGGGGCGGCGCTCGGCGTCAGGAGCTGACAGCGGCGATTTCGGCTCCGCAAAATCGGCGTTTCATTTCCACCGAACCCTCCCATTCCGACCGGGGGAGGTGGCTCAGGGCATCGTCTGATGTCACTGCGCTGCCTATGACCGGAGATCATAAGGTTCGACTGTCGACAATGACACGATTTTTGACGTTTGCTAGTTAATTAGGTGGAAGTCGGCCGCTATCTGGGTGGGAATTCTAGCGGCCGGCTGCTCTGATCGGTAGTTGACTAACCCACACATGCACTACACACACATGCTGGGAGACCACTCGAGAGCTTAAAGCTGGGGCGGTGCCCAGCTGGTGGGAGACGCCTGGTTGAGAAAACTGCCGCTAGGCGACGGAAAGTCGGCGTCAGATCTCGCCACCCAGCGGGGAAGACCACCGCCACGTCTCAATGAAAAATCCACTATACTTACGGGACTAAATACCTTATCTGTGGACGCTCCCGGAATCACTAACAATCAATCATTCAATTCCCATACCGTTTGGCTGTCAGTCGAAAAATAACCGCTACTGACGTTTTCTCCATACGAAAAAGATAAAATAATTAATTGCTTGTCGTGGAAAGCTGATTAACTCTGAGATTCAATCCATAAATATCTTCAGATAAATCAAGTTTCCATTGGTGACGCTTATTTGTCGCTATTGTCAATATGCTGATAAATCAACTTTTTAGTTAATATAAAAAAGTGTATTATACACTCATTTTATTGTCAACATTAGTCATGTCTTATTGTCTACATTTGTGTAGCATCTGGTAAGTTAATACCTTATCCTTGATGAGTAAAGAGAGCACATATATTTACAAAACGTAAGTTTCATTTAGCTGGAAATTCTGTAGGTTGAATTGGCGGTCTATTCACGCTAGAAAATTAGTTAAATAATCTTAGACGCGTAATATTACTCTCTCATATAATTTTGGTTTTACAATATTAATATATTCACAATATTGAAAACTTCATGGTGTACAATAAGATAAGATATTTATTTAACTGCAATTGCGTATCATTTTGAGGCAATAATTTATAAAATAACTAAGAATACATGTTTGGTCCTATTTACTGTGCTTTTTGTTTTTTCTTGGTTATCTGTTTAAAATATCATGCACATATTTATCAGTTTCACATGTGATCAAATAAACAGGGTTTCATACGCAAGAAATAGTTTGAAGATAAATGTTTTCTTTTTTCGAAGCAAAACTGCTTTATCGGTGTGCCCTCAAAAAAACACAGGAAACAGAGGTGTTAATTAATTATGGCTCCTGCTTGAAGCACATGTGCACGTAATTATTTTCTTATCATTTAAATTGTGTCTATTACATTTGACTTAGTGCTACTCAAATTATTATTGACATGAAGTACTGATGTGAATTTGTTTAGAATATAAAGTGTTTTGGTGTCAATTTTTCTAGTGTTTCTTAAACATTGTTCTTATCGACGTGAAATGCGAACTGTACATTTCAGTTGAATTTCAAACTGTAGTGTAAGCTTTTTGCAAAAAAAAAAGGAAGATAGAAGGAAAATTAGTTTGTATTGAATAAAGAGGAAATTGTAGGCAATCTCACATTTTCCAAATGAGATTTCATTGATATACCTTCCAAAACATAAAAAACTCGAAATTGATAATCTGATAACGAAGCATTAAAATATGCTTCTCCTTTATGCCAAAATTCAATCATGGAAACAGCAAAACGGATCTTTAAACTGATGTAATTTTATATCCATTTCGTAATGTGCATGTCACTTTATTTCGCTAAATACACGCTCATAATTTTTGGTCGCCGTCCGTTTGGAGTAATAACATCAGACTAATTGCCATGAACGCATTTTATAACTTGACATTTCTAACTTAATTACTGAAACTACATCAACAGGACGAAAACAATCAAATTCTGCAGAATAAAAGTAGAGAAGGTCGTTCTTGACAAAGAGTTTACAGAAACGGACGTCGCAGAAAAAGTCCCTCGGCAGCTGCAGGTATCAATGCCCCCAGGCAGATGAATACCCGTCCTTCCCATTGTCCCGGAAATCGACAAGCAGCGGGCTGAAGTGATGCATGTCCATTCTCGTGCCTCTATTGTGCGTTCGGAAAGGAATTGGAGAGGAAAAGAGAAACAGACCAAGCTGCAACTCTCCTCCTCCCTTGGGGCTGTGCTCTCAAAATCCGATGATATACCTTCGACATTCCGTTTCGTTAAAACGCTGTTTCCGGTGAAACCGGGCGCTTTCCATGAGAATTATTGAAGCAATTAATAAAATATTAGCGTCGTGACTGCGTAGACAACACGCAGACATTAATTACAACCCAAACTACATCGCGCGACCGCGGAGTGAGCTAACACAATGGCTGTTAAGTGCTGACGTGCACTGTGGCCATAACGGTAAATTAATCATTGGAGTGGTGCAGGATACTACCTCACACATATGACGGTAAACTACTGTCTCGGTATCATTATGATGGTGCTGCTGCCAAAAGCTACTTCGGCGTAATTTAAATGATCAATTAAATTTGATTATGATAATCTGAAATAATAGTTCACAGCGTTGGCATGCAGAATCTAAGATTTTCGAAAGAAGAGTACCGTTGATTTATTTATTACAAGGATTTATTCATCGTTCAACTAAGGTCATTTATGGTCATGAGTAATTGCATAAGTACAGAACAGCGATAACAAGGACGAGGAAAATAATGCAGAAATACAGTACAAACTCTCTAGTTCGCCGATGGTTCATCTGACGTTCGCTATGATCCGACCTCTCTGACTTGAGACCACGAATGCTCCGACATGATCCCAAGCCGGTCTTAGTTGATGTGTCATTGGTGACTAGTTGGTTGATTTGTTGCGTTTGTGGTTTAAATACCCAAACTAATGAGGTCTTAGATGTTCCTCTATAATTCAACGAACGGATCCAAAGATCTCCGCACCTATTGATATCTAGTGGACAACCACAGAAGGAACAATCGATTGCAGTGGACATCCTCTTGGAGTTGTCGTGCATATTGTTCGTTGTAGCTACGTAGCTGGAGTGCAAAATCGTTCGCTGCCGATATTCAATCCTACGACAGTTTCCGGTCTACAAAGCATATTTTGTAAAATCACTGATATTCTAGAATTTACATCTGGAAACTTTTCAAAAGTAAAATGTAATTTTGGTGCAAGGAACAACAAAACTTGTAAGTCTGTAATAGTTAAATTGGTTGTCAATATTGACAGAATTTGTTGATTGGATGAACTATATCTTCAAAGCAAGAGATATAGTACTTTCTTGTTTTTTATTTATTTAGTCAAATAACAGTAAAAATGTACGTGTAAAAACTGTTGTTTTTTATGATTTATGTATTAGTTTTGATACCAGTTTAGATTGATAGAGTTTCGAAACTCTTTTACATGATTTAAAAAGTGCAAATAAACACAGAATCCTTTCTCCTAACGTTTTATGACGAAGACTAGATGTTGAACTGACTTTTTTGTCTTGAACGCCTCTTAGGCTTGATAATATACCGCAGAGTTGTAAAGTGTACATACCACCCTCGCATCCGGTGCTCCACAGAGGCGCCCGCGAGGCAAGAAGTACAACACTGCCTCCCGCACAGCGTATCGTTTGCGTTGGCATTGAGTGCGTAATTTCATTGTGTCCCCGCGAGCAGATCGGATTACGATTCCATGGTCCCCTGGCACAAATACGCCCTCGGCCTCACGCAAATTTGGTAAATTAGCTTATGGGACCCGCATAAATGCCGCCTCGATTCGTACGATCTCGCAACAGTACATAATCATGTTGTACGTATTTACGTATTAAAGATTCATGAGAGGGTCACATCGTTAGTCGAGATGAATTAACGTCAACTGATAACAAATATGTCGTCTGCAAGGAAATTCGGTTGATTCATAGTCAATTACTTCATAACAACATCTTGAGAACGTTCAATTTCTTGATTTCAGAAGAAATAAAGTAATTGAAAATTATTCTTAAAATAAGTTTTGAAGAATAGTTGGTTAAATTTCAACTAAATTACATAGACAAATATCATTAAAATCCCTTAAGTGTGTTCATTCAGTAGAGGATAAATTTATGAAACAGAAAATAAACATATAAATATTTTAATTTTAGAATAGAACCTTACACACTTACGGCATTAAAATAGCTTCAAGTCTGGAGAAGTACTACTATGAATGCAATGTTCTTTCAAATGAATCATGCAATACGAAAAATTAAGCCAATATCGTTTGAATTGTTCTGAAATTATTATAAACTAGTAGGTGTAGCTCCTTGTTACCCTTCATATTATGTAAGACTCATCAAAAATTCATTCCATTGTAGCGTAAAATATAGCAACACTTCATTTTAATCCCCGCCCCGCCAAACCATTTACTGCTTTATCATGACTTTGTATCGTGCATCTTAACTACTGGCGCACCGGTGTAAAGCAATTATGTTTGATGAACTCGTTCAAAGAATCGGAAAACGACGAGGATCGTTTTTTTAACCGTCAATGGTCTACGACAAAAGTAAAAAAGGTAAGAAAATAATTGATTTATAACCAAAAGTTATTAATAAACATGACTACTTTTCTACATAATCGCCTGAAGATACATACGTTTGTCGTGTTTTTTCGATACCCTCTTCGACGAAAGTTGCAGTCAGTGATGTGAGACTTTGCGTTGAAATTCCTCAATAGTCTAGAAATTTTGGTCTCCTAGCCAATTCTTCGATTCGAGCAAGCTACGAAAATTACTCACCGCTAAGTGAGGCTCTACGCCGAATGATCACACATGACCCAATTGCTCCAACGTTTGGTTACAGTAGTACACTGTTGTCACGAATGAGGCCATCTCCAGAAGCTATCCATTCTCTTCTTTTGTTTGAAAGCCTACACTGTAATCTCGGCTCATTCTTCGATGAATTTCTCCTGCTTCATTCTCTTCTTCTTGAAGGAATCCAACATTTTGCGGCTGGCATTTGTTGGAAGCGTCAATTCTATCAGCAATGTTCACGTACCTAGCACTTAGCTCGAATTGGTGGTATGGCTCGGTAGTAGCAGATGTTACAGTGAAAGGGTTGTGCAATCGAAAACTGCACAAAGTATCCTACTTGTCTAGCAGTTTAACGGCTCGACTGACGGTTGAATAAACGGCCAATGTACTTAAAGCTAATTTCTTTAAAGTAATTAACGAATTATTTAAAATTGATGTGCTACACAACTTATCGAGTAGTGTGTTCCTTACTTTGTTCGGTTGATATGGGTAGATCAGATGACAAAGGGAAGGTTTGACTATATCACACAATCTTTCTTACAGTTGAAAATTGTAAAAATCGAGATGCAATGCAAATGAATAACTTTCCGTATATTTTTTAATTTGTCTTTTACTCTTACAATATTTTTATTTTGCATTATAAGAAAATAAGAACGAGCTTCTCTGGTGGTTGAAGAACTCAAATACTTGGAGATTGAATGGGTTACCGATCTAATTAAGTGAACTAATAAAATGACTAATGTAATTTCTCTTGGAAATGAATGGAAATTAGCAATGATACTAAAAACTAGTTTATAATACCAAATGTTACCTAAGGTATAGTATGTATTGCATAGGGTCTTAGTAATCAGTAATAGAATTCGTCTCATCAGTTTTCATTATTTTGTTTTCAAATGCATATACACATGAGATACCTTCAATAATTTATATACAAAAAATTTCAAACTCTTTTGTTATTAAAAGAGTGTTGTTCAATACCTATCCTGTACCAACAACATGCACATAAGTGAATGTGAAAATTAGGGGAAAGCGGAATGAGAATGGTGAAACACAAAATTGGTTTTCTAAAAAGAGCAGAAATCGTGCGTCTGACGACTTAAAATCATCATCCACCAGTTTCTGAGATAACTCCAAAACACTTTGCTTTTACTTATCCCAACAAGCAATACTCTGTACCTTCGAGCTAAGATAAGAGAAAGCAAGTAAAATATTTGGGGAAAATATAATATATCTGCCATTAGGTTTTTTTTAACATTCGGAATTCACTACTTACATTAAAAGAAGTATGTGAAAAAATATGAAAGTATTATCCTAACGTATCTTTAAACTAGCAGTATGTCAAGAATATGTGGGCTAAAAGAGACCGACGACCAGAACCAAGACACAAAATCTCTGAACGTCTCCAGACAAAATATTTTGTACGTCACTCTTAACGAGCAACACATGGTCATGGCAACACTTTCACAGAATTTCTTTCCCAAGCGCCCACAAAGATGTGTACACACATCCGGTACGTTTCAGAAAACTTGCACAGAAAGCTCCCTGCCTCCCCCATCCGCCTTCCCCTGCCGAAATTATCACACCCCGCCTCTCCGACACCCCGCCATCCCGACACCTCCCAGACTCTTCCAACCCACCTCGACAACCAGAAACCCCGCAGCCTCGGCACCCCGAGTGCCCATCACGTCGCCACCCCCACATAGGCCCCTCCCCACTCACCCCCTCCCCACTCCCCCGCTTCCCCTCCAGGGCACCCCCCCATGTGCACACTCCCCGCCACCGCCCACTCGCGTTTTCAATTATTCCCACCTTCAGAGCTGTCCCCGCGCCGGTCCGCGCGGAGGCGGCAGCGCCGGTCGTCCACAATTTAGCAGCGCAAACAGAGAGTAATGCCACCACAAACAGCCCCCGCCCGCGCGCCCACCGCCCACCGCCCACCGCCCTCCGCCCACGCTCACTCGCCCGCGCGCGTCTCCTAATCGCGCCGGGCGAGCGAGAGCTGCCAGCGAGAGCGCGGAGGGGAGAGGCGAAATTGTTCACAGAGCAAACACCGAAACCGTGTTTGCTCCTTGTTACATCGCGCGGCGCCATGCGCGTCACGGCTTGTAATGAGGCGGCGGCGGCGGGGAGGGGGGAGGGGCGGGAAAGCGCGTCGGTCAGGGATGCCGCGGACCAACAGTCCGGGTTGGCGCCCAAGGTGGGGCGGTGAAGTCACAGCCGATGAGTTTCGAGGCAGCTGACCGAGACGGCGGGAGATTTGGTCCACCTGGTGGCCGACACTCGGAAAACGTTGGAGAAAGGGGTGGATGGATGAAATTTAATCAATGGAAATTAAAAGATAATGTAATATTTCCTGGAAAAGCCACGTAACTGCGAGGGAGTTTTATCAGTCGTCAGTCGAAAGAGAGTATTCCTCAGTTTTGGTTTTGTTTCAATGTTCGTTTTGATTTAAGGTACTCTAATACGAGGGTTGGGGCAGAAATCATAAGAACTATTTTTTCTAAAGGAAAAATTGAAGGGATGACGTAATTTTATTTCTCACAATGCAGTTCTAGAGTGTGTTGACAACAACAGTCTGTTCTTTGAGTGTCTCTATTAGCACAAATAGCATTGTGAAATCAGGTGTCTGACTACCGCCGCGGCGGTAGTCAGACACCTGATTTCACGGCGCGCCGTGCGAGATGAGTGTAACCCTTTCAAGCAACACTCCTACATCAAGATGGCCGTTCACGGCGGAAGAAATGCCTTCGAATTAGATTAGATTTTAGATTAGATTTTATTAATAATTCTGCAATTAAGTGTGAGAACTTGGTGGCAGAATACACTAACTTAACATTACAGAACTTAACAACTATACAAACTTCACAAAATCACATGAATATTTCACCGTGCAATCTTTCATTGAACTCCACTTCACCTAACTTCACTTCACCACACTTCACCGCACTGCAATACAGCGAGCTGTAATGTCTTTCTTACTCACTCGTTTCTCTTAGTTACACAACGTCATTGCACTTCACGCCACTGCACTGCACATAATAATAATAATAATAATAATAATAATAATAATAATAATAATAATAATCACATTAATAATAACAATAATAATAAGGATAATAATAACATCAATAATAATAGTACTTAATTTCAAAGAAGACATAGGTAATTACACTGAATTTTATTAAATATATTTATAACATATCTACATTCAAGAAACTAATTTATTTTTAAATTTGCTCAGGCTTTGAGGAAAGGGATCGAAGATTGTCACTGGCAAACTGTTCCAGTCCCTAATAGTGCGATTCGCGAATGAATATTTATTTCCCAACGTCCGTTTTCTGAATTCTTGTCTGAATTTTGTGCATGTGATCCGCTCTGCCGAAATATGTAGGTTAATTTCACAGTACATTGGTGGAAACTGTTGAGAATAACGTTCTTCCACAAGCAGGTCGCCCGGTGCGTTGTTAATCACAAGTTGCTAAGCGCCCTCACTGAAACTGTTAGATACCTTGCGACTCTCCGGTATGGAATGGCATTATTCCCAATTATTATGCATTATTTGAAATAATTCCATTCGTCTCATTTAAAAATATTATTTTTATCAAAATGAACGGTGACAGTTTCTTATCATTAAACTGTTTTTTTTCAATTCGCTAAGGTTTCATTCATATAATGTGATTTTCATCGTTTTACATTATAAATATATATTCACATTTCAATAATAAAAGATGTCTCCCATATTATTGTCTTTCCTTAATATGTTTTCCTTGTTTAATTCTCGAAAATAAGTCATTTTTACAACTTAAAAATTCAACATATATTCCTAAAACAAAATATAAATAAACAGTTGCTCTATATTTACAACGGTAAAACAATTGTCAAGAAAATAAAACGTTTACGAGGTAAAGTTAGGAAAATACACGAAAAATTAAAATATCGATGTTTGTGTTCAATCTGGCCGCGCAAGTTGTTTTGGTTTCGTGAGAGCAATTCGCCGCTACCAGTCAAACGGCTCAGAGACAACATTCGTTGCTGAAGCAGCCTGACAGGTTGGTCCTAAATTCCGAGACTCGGCGGTGTAGGGTTTTCGACACTACCTACATAAGTGTGTCCATATCACCTGCTGACGAGGAGACTTCTGGTGGCCGAGGGCTTTGATAGGTAGTTTTCGTCATTTGTTACGATCAATATCCGGATATACGGTCAATACACCGGAATAGCACCTTCAAACGCAACACGCGTGATCTCTTATTTTTTATTCTTGTGTCCTCATTTCCCCTTATTCACACTCTTCCATCCAGTTCACTGCCACACGTCGCGAGACGGTTTGGAGTTCCTGCATTGGGTTGTGCCCCGACGGGGGAGATACTTGGAGAGGAAAGCCCGCAAGAATATGACGTTCCCCGCAGCGTCAGATCTTAAGTTCCAGCGAGAAAGGAACATACCTCCTCCCAGATCTAACATGAACTACACTCACGGGCGTAATGCCCAACGTCGTTGACGCGCCCAGAAACAATAGAACTCCGCTGTAATCACTGCTCTGCAACCGGGAGAGGTGGCTCAGGGTTTCAACTGATGTCTCTGCAGCGCCCCTGATTGGGAGGTCCTCGGGTTCCAATCCCCACGGTGGCATTTTAGACATTAGGTATATAGGTATGTCAAGTTCTGCTGCTGTCCGGAAGAGAACTGTAGGGGCCTGCTGTTCTGGTCGGTAGTTTCCGTGTTTTTTCCGACCAACACCAGGCGAATGCAGGAACAGAAACCTAACAGAAGGGACACGGACCGCGCGCGATCTTTCCTTCCTCCTCTCTGTAATATCCTTAGCCCTCACTTACCCACACATACACTATCACACTTCTCGGGAGACCAGTCGGTAAAATGAGCTTGTCCCGGTGGGGCGGTGCCCTCGGATGAAAGATACCTGGTTGAGGAAAAGCCCCGCACGCCGGCGTAGGTCGGAGCCAGATCTCGGCATTCAGTGCGGGACAAATTGCATTAGCAGATGACGCGTCCGAAATCACTGATGAATCAATCAATCAAAAATCTGCTCTACATGTGGATGAGTGTCGTACTCTGAGCGTAAGGAAAGGAAGAGGCTTAGTTTGCTGTGTGGTATTTCGAATTAAGAGAACCTTTGAAGCAGTAACACGCCCTGCCCGTCTTCAGAGGGATAAGCTTCGAAAAATGCTTCCGGCTTAACATGTATGTGTTGCGGGTTGCGTAAGCGCGGGGCATCCCCATGAACAGCTAGCAGCGGGCAGACACGGTTTCTGTGAAAAAGTGTGGAAAAGTCAAACTTTCTGACCAACAAAACATGTTGGATTAATGTTCATTAAAATCGTCTAAATTTGACATATGAAAAGGCAATTTATCAACGTACAGGCCCCCAAACTCTCTCTACATTTTGTTTGAACCGAAAATAGTGTTAGAATCTGAAATTCTGGGCATTCGGCCTCTAGTTGTGTTCCTCACATTGTAATCTACAAAGAAGATATTTGGATAATATGTTATATTTTTTGGAGCTCGGATCTTTCTTGTACATCCACTGATTAGTAAGAATGGGACGTACAGTATATCTAATGCTATTAAATCACGTTTCGTTAACATATTTTCCCCTTCCTATGATTGTAGGGGACAAGAGGGATTACACATCTAACAGTTCTCGTATAGGTATCATACTTTCAAAAAAATACGCAATTTATTAAAATTTACTTACGAGAAAACGTGCCTGAGAGCATGTTGATACGTCTCAGAATAAATATAGCAACGTCTAGAGTATATGAAGGAGGATAAGATGATCACTTTCACCATTGAAGATGTGTGAATCCCATATAACCAAGTTACACATGTCAGAACTCTCCTTTGATTAGTAGGCAGTTCGTCATTGGTGTTTTTGCAGATGTCGCCATGACGCGTAAAGAGATTCCGTGTACTTGCGAAACGTGTGTGTAATTTTTTACACGTGAATCTTTGTTATTTTAAATTACCCTCGACATCTTCATAGAAAAATGTGGACATTTTTGACTCAGTCTAATGACCTAGAAGTTTGTTACATTTATTTTGAGGCGCTCTGTACTGAAGTCCTATTGTTTTGTAACATGCAAACACAATAAATTTCGCTAGACGACTGGTTCAGGGATGAAGGTTGATGTAGTTGTGCATGAGCTTCGGCGTGCCAGGCGGATCGGTTGCGCGTCAGTTGAGCTTGAGTAATGAAGATTTAAGCCACTCATGCGTCACTCGGTTGGCCAGTGCTAGTCACAGCTGGATGTCGATTTTCGGAGAATCGTGGCAAAGATATCTGTATCTCGTAGGCAAAACACACTGTTCAATGTTTTGCTCAAATGAGACGTTCTACCACATTTATTCCAATTTTATTGCACATTCTGAAGGTATTAAGAACTACAAAACAGATTAATAACAAAAGTCAAAACCACATCATGACGACTTTCATTCAAAAGGCAAATTCCTCTTTAAACTACGCCCTGAAAATCTGGTAAATATGCCATAGTGTCATTTTCCCCTTCGAGGCACGAAATGACTTCCTAACGGGAAAGTTGGTTCAGTAGTAAAAGAGAATAGCACTCCCGTAGTGTTCAGTATTACACGAAAAGAAAGTTATTTAAAATTAAATGAGGAAATATACAAAATTTTATATGACAGTATGTAATTCAAGATTATTCTCCTCCGAATTAACTACTTGTTCTCTAAGATATACTCGTTTCAAGAGATTTCTCACCTGACCTTCAGTATTTGCTTTAAAATCAGAGCTAGCGGTATGAATTTCACTGTTTGTTGAACTATCCACATTAGCATGATAATTCTCCTTTGCCATTAGTATTTGTATTGCTACGAGAGCCCAGATCGTCTCGAATGTTAGCAGAGAGACCGTCAGTCCTCTGCATCTGAGCACTGAAATTCGAATCTTACTCCGTTTGTAATTTGTGGAAGACAAAATGGGATCACGGATGTTTCCTCATAATTCTCCCGTGTCCGGTGTATTTCATTCCAACAACAATTCCGCCTTTATTACTCACTGCATTACCTGACATGTAATTATCAGCAATTGAAGCAATTTGGAAATTACCAATACATTTGCAATAGGAGTACCCAGGTGAACATAGCAATATTAAATATACACTTTTCAAAACTCTAATTCGATTGATCGTGTTCTTCTGAAATATCGCCAGAATGTTTCATATTGTTTCACCTCTACAAATACTGTTTAAAACATACAGCATAAATGCAAAGTGAAACAAACATCGAATTCACTTTCACTAATACTCCTTAGTATCAAATAAGAAGAGGGCGAATGACAAACGTAGCAATCACAAACTCATCATTTTCGTCGTAAAAGACCGATCTAATTTGTTGATGTCGTGACGTACAAATTCGTACGCAGTCTATGAGTTTTATAGCCTTCTCTTCATCCATTCAAGAGGGTTCTTTCTGGGCAAACCTGCTATTGTGTCGCCTTTACGCATTCATAACAAATGAGTAATAAGATAGCTATTTTTGATAGCATTCGTTTATTATGAGGGTACTTTACATGAAGTCCCGGGTACATTTTGAAAAGTTTCACAAAAATGGCTTAAAATTTTTTCTTCATTTTTTAAAAGAAGAGGGCAAAATACACTTATAAAGATGGCACATTTCCGAGTTTAACTGTTAATTCTAAACTTTCGGAAATAGTGAAGATAAATTTCATAAGACATCCGTATATTGAATTAACTCTGCTTCAAATCATCTAGTAACATTAAACTACATTTTAAATGTGTTCTTAATTGTTGATTTTATGTAACAGAGGAAATGCTACCGACTACAAGCAAATGTATTGAGAATTGCCTATAGACTGTTGTCAAGCGCTTGAATTGAAAATGATCTCTGAGAAAAGAGTACGTCATTTGTATTAAATGACTTCTGTGCATTAAATGACATTTTTCTCAGTAATAAATAATGTAGATAACTGGATAAAGAATGTAAAGAACTGGTTAAAAGTACTTTCAAGCAGCAAAGAAGTTGAAATCCTACAGAATATTCAACGGGATTTGGTAGCTGACGCGTCGAATAAGGAACGCCAGACTCTTGAAAAGAGAAAGAGAGGGATCGAAAAGAAGAGAGTTTCTAACTGAAAGACTGGAGGAGTGGTGACAAATGGCAGAAGTGGAAGAAACCAGCCTCTTACCCGAGGCCTTTGGCTGCAGTTGCTCTGGAATGGAGAGACTATAACTCTGAAAAAGGAATAGTACATTACTCAAATGACAGAAACCAGGAGTCAAAGCAGATTTGCATATTGGTGACATGGAAATTCCTCAGCGATCACAGAATACTGAACCCTTGGTCAATCTACAATAAGTGATGCAGTTGACAAAGTTGGTCGGAAGTTGCCAGTGCGACTCTGTGGCGTGACTGACCCAATGCAGTCTCTGCGCAGTTGATTCACCAAAAGAGAGCAGCAGTAATCGTCGTTCCTGTACCTACCTGAGAGCTTCAAGGAGGCAGGGGTAAAAAATCACGTTTGTTGTTAATGTCATTATTAACCATGGGGTGTCGCGTGGGTGAATTTTGACCTCAGACTTCATTATTTGTTGCTGTTTTGTTTGGGTATATCTTAAACCCTTGTGATGTACATCTTTTATTTGCAAAATCCATTTCTCGTCACATGATTGAAGGTCCGCCCATTCTCAGATATGTATATTGAGTGTCTCTGAGGGTAGCATTTCTCCCGTTCGCTCTCCTACATTAGAGCTGCGACATGACATCTAGAACCGACCGAGGCGTCGCCCATGGAGCTCTTGCGATAACCACCACTTCCTGTAACGCAATCCCATTCGGCACGATCACCTTTCAAGTGCATCACTGATACTGCCACGAAACGCCCTAAACAAGAATTGTAGTCGGAAGTTTGCATCGTTCTTGCCCTTGGTCTCTTCTGAGATCAATACCTACTAACAGGCGTGCCACGAGAGTTGATATCTAAAAGAGCAGAATATTTGCATTCAAAACAAAAGAAAAATGGTGAAGTTCCAAGTAAGAAAACTAACGATACAATACGTAAAATTTGACAACAAATATGGACCACCAAGCATTCCGTGAACATTAAAAGTGTAAGAAAATAATTGTTTGCAAATTGCATTAATTGTTTGCAAAGTTTGGGAGTAAACAGCATTTCTGAATTTTACACATTCATTCTTAATTATTATTTACTGTTTATTAATGTTAATGAACTTATTTTGTATGATACACAAAAAATGATTTTCCGATCTATAAATGTTTGAAAAATTTTATTAATTTATATAAATGATTTTAAATTCAAAGTACTCTCTAACTGAATTTAAGAAGGTAACAGTCATTTAATTATCAAATAATACTAATTCGTGGAGTTAGACCTTTACGGACCGAATCACTCTCTGGAAACCATTTTCTCCCAGGCGAATAGTTACGGTCGTAAGTAAGACGTGGCTTCTCTCAGATTAAAACGTTTACTTTTACTTATCTGTGCAAATCCTCTTTTTTTAGGATCACAGTACGTATTTGCCTAACGGAGGATTCTGTGAGCCACATGTTATCATAGAGCCTTGAAGAATATGTTGTCCGGAAAGTTACATGTTTTTGTAACAGATTTGTTTTAAGCGAGAATGAAAATATAATATTTGGAAAATAATATTTTAAAAAATAATGTGCACGAAAATTTATTATTTTAGTAATTTTAGTAAATAAAAGGTTACAATAATAATATAATTGATATTGCAGTTCCTCTGACCCATAACATTAGGAAAATTGAATTATAGATCAGGAAGTAGGATGAGTTTGCAATGCAATTGAAACAGATATGGGGGTTGGAGAAAGTTCATATTTATGCGAAGAAATTTGAATTTTGGAACTACCAATAAAATTACAAACGTTGGACGAAAGAAAATCTTACTTTAGACACGTCACATTGTTCGAAGGTTTTACAGTAAGCTCAAGTGGGATAGGGTGAATTCGCTTTTCTTAAGAGCAGAATCTGGTCCTAAGACACGAAAAGACATTCCTTCTGCCCAGTTTAACTGAAAAATAAAGTCAAAGATGATGATGATGATGATAAGAAGAAGAAGAAGGGGGAGAAGAAGAAGAAGAAGAAGAAGAAGAAGAAAGCTGTAATTCACTGATAAAAAAAAGTAAATAGCGAACAACATCGTAAGCAAAATAAGCATTACAGATATTCGTAATATCAGTATTCAACCTTATTCAACCACATATTATTGTGGAATTCGGGTTCGAATCTTCAGTTTCTTTCCTTCGGGTGACATCATTTCGAAAAAGTGCCCCTTTGGCGCCGCCGTGTGCCCGTGCCAGTGATCGGGAGTGAGGCGCAGAGCGGAAGGAGCAGCGGGAGGTGGGGCGTGGCGGGGGCGGGGGCTGAGCGCCGGGCGCTCCTCATTAAACGCAGCGCCAGCCGACCGCGGCACCCGCCCCTTCCGCCCCCTCCCCCCACCCGCACTCCGCGCCCCGCGCCGCTGCTCTCGCGGCGGATGGGCGGCGCGCAGGCAGCCGAGCGGGCGACCCTCCCCTCCACCCGCGCCCCCCCCCCGCCTCGCGCTACAGCGACCTGCCACGCCTTCCCCCACCACCACCACCACAGGCTCCCTCGACCCACGAGGCTCTTTCCTCATCCCCTCATGGCCTCCCCACTCCGAAACTCTCTCCACCCCCACGCGCTCTCCACACCCTCGTACGCCCTCCACCCCCACGGCCTCCACCCGTAACATGCTCTCCCGAACCCCCGCACGGTCATGGGACCTGCGACACGCTCTCTCAAACCACTAGACGCCCTCACACGCTCTCCGCCTTCCCCACGACACGCGCTTTCCACTCCTCGCCCTCCCGCCACGCCACTCTCCCTACCGCGCCGCGATCCCCTCCATTCCCTCTCTCGAACAACCTCGCTCCCCTTCCCGCCCCCGCTTCCGTGCCATCCTTCTCACCGCCACGCCGCCCCTCTCCTGCCCACATTCGCCTCCCCTCACGTCTGTGCTAGTCCCTCGATTCTCTCGTTCCCTCCGGTTTCTGTGTGCTTCTCCTCGCTTGTCTAAAAACCTAACTCCTAGTCTGGGCACTCGGCATTTCTTTTTGACACTCCTCTCTAAGAATTAGCGATGCAAGCTTCTCTCAGAGCGACTCAGGGCATCCTACCAGCTCCTCTCTCATTCTCACGCATCGCCTTCCCCTTCCCATGTCCTGCGCTCTCCTTCGTCTCTCCACTCCCTCTCTCCTCCCCCAATCCACCTATTTCCCTCCCCGGAAAAAATGCTCTCAGGTCCTCCCTGCGTTTCTGCGCTCGTTATCGTCCCCTTCTCTCACCTCCGCGCACAGGCGCGCCTCACCACTATCCCAACACCGATCCTCCCCTTTCCCAGCTGCCCGCCCACGGCCGCTCCTTCGCACCTACCTCCTCCCTCCAGAAGCTCCTTCCGCCAGGGCACTTGCTCTCGCCTCCTCCTGCGACGCCGTCTGCCGCCCTCGCGCCACGACAGAGGGCGCGGCAAACACAGCAGCTCTGACATACAGAGCAACCGTTTGAGTGATTGGTTATTTAGTGTTTCCGGGCGCGTTTACTGTTTAGGTGAATATTCCCATAAGTGTACTGGATGTCATAGCCGAGAGACAGCGATGTTTCTTCCCCAATGGAAGTGAGATCTAGTGCCGACCCACACGTTGGCTCGTTGGATTTGTCCTCTCCAGGTATCTCTTAAAGCGGAGCACCTCCTCAGCCGGTATAACCTCTCGACATGTGTGTAGTGAAAGTGTTGGTATGTGTATGTATATGTGTGTGTGAATGGGGAGAGGAAGGGGCAAGGAAAACGAAGAAAAGATCTCGTGCGGTTCGTGGCCCGTTTGATAGAGTTCTGGTTGAGAATTAGACTGGCAACTTTTTTTCCCATTCAGTTATCATTTCTATCTTTAAAGTCGAAGTATGAGCTGATTCCCCATTCCCACATCCCTTTTCCAATTCCCATCGTAAATAGTTCAAAAACGACTGTGTCGTTGATACAAATATTCGAATGATAAAAATCCATGAAGTATTGTAGAGCCCAACATAAACTAATAATACAGTTGAACAGGCTAATGGATGAAAGCTTTAGTCGTTAATCTTACTTAAAAGATCTTGAAGACGTTGGGTATGTATATGACAAACAAAACATTCTACTTATTGTGCCTGCAGAATAAAAGATTCTATCAGACATTAGCAAATTTCACAGAATATCATTTTGAAAACTGCGAATATTACTCTAATTTTTTTCATAGACGATTTTTAAAAAGTCTGATAAAAAACTTGTTTAATGTGTTATAAATCTGCCAACAGAGTTCAAAAATTCAAAAACATTTTCACCAGCAATGTCGGCTAAAACCTTGTAATTCTGAGACAGCGATCTACATATCATGAAATGTCCTATACGCTCTATTTTTGCACCCGCGCAATTTCTAAAATTTAGTGAATAGTGTACGTTTCCTACTTACGATATTAAATGTAATAAATACGAGCGTGATAAGTACGTATTAAGCAACATGACGTTAAAAGTGTATTTAAACTATACTGCGCACTTATAAAATTTCTTTTCTTCGGACTTTGCAGAAAATTTTAAAATTTGTCACAAAATGAGAAAAAACTTTTGGAACACACATTCCTGTGTTTAAAAAGACACATACCGCTGACATTTTTGGAATTCTAAAAAATTAAATAAATCGCTCAATTCTGTGTTCCAAAAACAACTGAAGTACGGCCTTTCCGCCTTCATTCCGCAAGAATTGCAGATGCACAAATTTACGTTTTGTCTATAACTTTGATAACGTAAACCACTTCGTGACCAATGCACACAAAACGAACTACTTCCAACACACAACAAACATCTAGTGGAGATATTGTAAACAGTGAGTTAAACCTAAAATTGTCCTACAAATATATACAAGTCCGCTAAAATGTCAATTCCCATGAGAACCGAAAGAAAAGAAGAGAGTCTTCGAAACAGAATTTAAAACAAAAAACTAATTTAGACTTCTTTGGATCAAACACTACTTTCCAGAAAACCCGCGAAACTTCGTGTTGATATTGGCCATGCTTCCCATGCCTGGGCCATGGGTGCGGGCTGTCTGCAGGAAGCCGGTCGAAAGTTTCTTAATTAAGAAGCGCTCCGGTGTGAGAATATCACCCGCTACATTGCGGCAACGAAAACACAACAACACGTAACTGGTAGCCCAGTTTGAGATGAGCACCAAGGAACAAGTCAGTGTCCTTAATGAGGCGTAAATAAAAGTTCGCCTTCTTTAGCAATGTCACATTACGGACTGGCTTCCAAAACCAAGAAATCAAATGAAAAAAATACAATTTAAGATAGGTTTTGCAGTAATATAATTATTGTGTGTGTTATTAATAATTATTAATACTCACAATAGGTAATAAACTATAATTTATTAACGCATTTGCAAACTAGTTAAAAGTATTTCTGTTCACAAGAATTTTAACCAATTGTACACTTAATTTTACTTCTTCGTGTACTCGTACCATCTATGGTGCATAGAGAATTTATTTTTTTAGTTTCAAAACATTTTAATTTTAACCCCTTATTTTCAAAATCAAATACGCTCACAATTGCAATTTTAAAATTTGCTGCATTCATAACCTCATCGGATACCCCCGAGTTTGGTTCTCGGTCGGAGCTATCAATTCTTTGAATAATGTAAACATCATTTAAACAAATATTCGCTACTAACTAATAAGTCACAACAGTAGACTGGCAGTTATGATACAGGAATCAAATTCCGTACATGGTTGTACAAGTTATTCAGCGACAAGATGAGTATACTGAAAGAGAACATGTAAATAACGAAAACAGTTGGAAAGCAGAAATAATACTTTCTTAAAGTTAGTTTTAAATAGCACGTTCGTTTCAAACGTTTCTTTGCAGGAAAATTAAAAAGAACTGCGGCAAAACAAACCGATTGCGAGAAGGCACAAAGTACTTCCAAAGTCGACGTCGTTTTTTTAGAAAATGCTCTGAGGTAAATATTCGTCTCCATTCTTGTTTATCGCTGTTGAAATATTTTAGAATTACTTCTTGATGAAATGTCCCTTTGTGAATGAAACAAAACGTCTTTGAGCCTCCTGACAAGAGAACGTAGAAAGGATCCTAATTAAGTCTCACTCAGTGCAATTGACTTTCAGCTCACAAAACCCGAGTTACAAGTTTTACATTAGTCTTTCAAGTCTTTTATTCAAAATTGTTTTTGAAGAGCAGAACAGACTCTTTCAAAAATCGTTGTCGTAAAACTCTTTTTAGAAAAGAAACATTGGTTTCGTTAAAATACTGGTTTCAGAAATGTTATTTCTACTCTCAGACGATGTTGCCAAAAATAGCGAGAAATAGTTATACCATACCAACTTTATTAAGCCCAGAAATTTAACTAAATTCTGTAGACTGTGTATGAAAACGTGTATTAAAGTATATTAATTCTTATTGTCACTTTAATAATCATGCGTTATATTTTTATATATATTATTTTTGTACACAATCTACGTAGTACATAATTTGTGTTCTTTGTTGCAATTTACCTTATACTAGGAACAATACTATTCATATTAATACACATTACTTCATTTTATATTTACAAGATTATCGTGATTGGTTTCGAGATGCTCAGTCCTGCAAGAAAATAATCTGATTTTAATCAGCTACTGCAGAGAAAGTGTTTACTTTTGTTCATGGAGTGACTAGTTCATGTTTCCGGGCGCGTCAACTGCTAAGGTCATTAATCCCGTATGAGTAGTGCATGTTTTTATGAAGGGAGGTTGTGGTTATTTTCCCTCGCTGGTTGGTGAGATACGGCGCTGAACTACGCCCGCTTTCGGGGTTTTCCCCAACCAGCCATCTGCAACCAGCGTGGCACCGCCCCAGTCCGGACAAACGTTTCGCTCCCAACTAGTCTCCATTCATGTGTGGCACCGCCCTAGTCCGGGCAAACGTTTAGCTCCCAACTAGTCTCCATTCATGTGTGGCACCGCCCCAGTCCGGACAAACGTTTAGCTCCCAACTGGTCTCCATTCATGTGTGGCACCGCCCCAGTCCGGACGAACGTTTAGCTCCCAACTGGTCTCCATTCATGTGTGGCACCGCCCCAGTCCGGACAAACGTTTAGCTCCCAACTGGTCTCCATTCATGTGTGGCACCGCCCCAGTCCGGACGAACGTTTAGCTCCCAACTGGTCTCCATTCATGTGGGCACCGCCCCAGTCCGGACAAACGTTTAGCTCCCAACTGGTCTCCATTCATGTGTGGCACCGCCCCAGTCCGGACGAACGTTTAGCTCCCAACTGGTCTCCATTCATGTGAGTCACCGCCCCAGTCCGGACAAACGTTTAGCTCCCAACTGGTCTCCATTCATGTGAGTCACCGCCCCAGTCCGGACAAACGTTTAGCTCCCAACTGGTCTCCATTCATGTGGGCACCGCCCCAGTCCGGACAAACGTTTAGCTCCCAACTGGTCTCCATTCATGTGTGGCACCGCCCCAGTCCGGACAAACGTTTAGCTCCCAACTGGTCTCCATTCATGTGTGGCACCGCCCCAGTCCGGACAAACGTTTAGCTCCCAACTGGTCTCCATTCATGTGAGTCACCGCCCCAGTCCGGACAAACGTTTAGCTCCCAACTGGTCTCCATTCATGTGTGGCACCGCCCCAGTCCGGACAAACGTTTAGCTCCCAACTGGTCTCCATTCATGTGTGGCACCGCCCCAGTCCGGACAAACGTTTAGCTCCCAACTGGTCTCCATTCATGTGAGTCACCGCCCCAGTCCGGACAAACGTTTAGCTCCCAACTGGTCTCCATTCATGTGGGCACCGCCCCAGTCCGGACAAACGTTTAGCTCCCAACTGGTCTCCATTCATGTGTGGCACCGCCCCAGTCCGGACAAACGTTTAGCTCCCAACTGGTCTCCATTCATGTGTGGCACCGCCCCAGTCCGGACAAACGTTTAGCTCCCAACTGGTCTCCATTCATGTGTGGCACCGCCCCAGTCCGGACAAACGTTTAGCTCCCAACTGGTCTCCATTCATGTGTGGCACCGCCCCAGTCCGGACAAACGTTTAGCTCCCAACTGGTCTCCATTCATGTGTGGCACCGCCCCAGTCCGGACACACGTTTAGCTCCCAACTAACCTCGTGACATGTGTGGCAGTATGGTGCGTGTAGTTGTGCGTAAGGGGTGGGCATAGGAAACGGAAGAGGCAGGAAATATCGCGCGCGGTTCATGGTCTGTTTATTAGGGTACTGCTGCGGCATTCGCCTGGTGTTGGTGCAAAATTATCGATCAGAGCAGCCGATCTCGAGACAGCAGCTGCACTCGACCCAGTTCCCGAGCTAGAGTCGACAAATAGTGACATCAGTTTTTGGACTGAGCCACGTAAATCGGGGTTTATTTAGCAAAGACAAGGAAACGTTCGGGCTTGTATGTATACACGAAATATACCTTTTTTTCTTTTGAGTTTCTTTTCAAGATGTTATTAAAAAGTTGATTGGATTTTTAATGCACTCATTTACTATCAAACAATTGTTTGCGTACTCTTCCAAAAAAACACAAAATCTATCAAATGTAAACATGTCAGAAATTGAATATTCGGAAAGACTTTCTGATGCGAATAATAATATGTTAAATGAGACATGACACATTCAAGTCTGAAATTGACTTTCACACTTTCTTTAGTGTACCTAAACAATGTCACTAGAACTCAAACTTTTAAATCGGGGTGGAGGGTTAACTACAAGGCGATCGGCTGCGCTCTTTCAGGCCCGCAGAGAAAGTGCATGAAATTTTAATGATTACTTTTAACCAAAAAAAGACAATTTCTAAATATCACTTTTAAGAAGTAAGTTGTCGGGCCCTTCGTGTTCTTTAGCAAACAGTTTTATTACGTTGCTAGCTCATTACATGTTTGTGCTCGCAAACTGCCAGCGAGCGCTACAACTTATAGAGCGCGGTGTGGTGAGGTGGGGCTTCAATCGAATCGGTGGTTTTAAAAGGGAATAAATAAACGCTTTTGGTAAAAAATTAAACTTGTCCAGCTTAAAGTATGTGTTCTATTGTCAAATAAAAATATATTGCCTGGAAAAGGGAAAGAAGTCCAGGACTAGTTTCTGGTCCTCTCACAAAAAATCTATTATTATCAGCTAAGAAGCGCGTAAGTGGTTCAAGACAACAGAAACAAACATTGAGGACACCGTAGACTCCAGGGGTCGGATTGTCGGCCTGTGCGAAGCCGGGTGGTCCTTTCGGCGCATTGCTGACTACGTGGGTCGTGATGCGTCGTTGGTGCTGCGGTGCTGGCGACGATGGGTAGACGAGCATTTCCATAGCTGTAGACCCACTTAATGGCGAATGCAGATCACTAACGAATGGCGGCGATGGTGTGACGGTTAGCGTACCGTCACACTGTTATACCCAAGCTAGCGGGTTCAAACCCGATCGAAGCCGTGGATTTTTAGGGCGACAAAATCCTTCGTACGCCTTCCTTCGGAGGGGAAGTAAAGCCGGCTGTCCCATGTTAGTAGATTTACTTGCATGTAAAAGATCCTCAAGCCTAAATGACGCCTCTGAGCTAAATTCTAAAACGCCTGTTTCTCGCCCAAGAAATACCTCCTTTCTCTGCTAGATGAAAGGAGCGTAGCGAAATTTGCGTGGTCAGACGGAAGAGCGGGCCTGATGGCCCGAGTCTCGCCACGTAAAATAAGGCCAATTCAATTCAATTCAATTCAACGAACGTCAAGATCGACGCATCGAGAGGGCGGGGTTGGCTGTCCGCACGGCCACTCACGCCGAGATACGGGCACATGAGGCCCGTAACTTATCTCCACGCACCGTTGGGAACCGGGTACTTGCTGCAGAATAACAACCGCGTTTACCGCTAGCTCGACTGCCACTCACGCCGAACCATCGCCAGGCACGTCTGGCGTGGTGCAATGCGCGGGTCAACTGGGAGACGGAAAGGCGTGCAGTGGTGTTCAGTGACGAGAGCCGCTTCTGCCTGCGCGCCATTGACGGTCGTGTGCGCGTACGGCGTCGCACAGGCGAGCGCGTGCGTCCGGAGGGTGTTCGTCCTCGTGAAGTAGGGCCCACCCTGGGAGAGATTGTGTGGGGTGCCATCAGACAAAACGCGCGTTCGTCTTCGGTGTTTGTGGAGGGATCACTGAATCGATGATGAGTCAAAGCTGATATTATTAATTTAGCAAGATTATTTTTCATACCTACATAGCAAAATATGATAATTCACATCATTATTTATTCTAGGATAATATTGTTTCATCAGACCAAAAATTATTTGTAAATATGTCATTATTAATTTATAAAGGAAGTAAGTAAAGGGGTTAAAAATGGTTCCGCACATCAGGGAAATGCAAATTTGAATTTACAAAGTAGTCCAAGCAATCAATAACGACTAGTTCTACGACTTTTGTGTAGAACATAAATGTCTCTAATGCCATCAGTGGATGAAATTAAGTTTTTTCACCTTTTTCTCAAAACTATGGAAGAAGATTTCCCTTTTCAAATCATCTATTCAACTGAACCATGAATAAGATTTATGAAATTTACAAAACGATGACTGGTAACGCAGAAATGTGATCAATAGGGTTACACAAACAAGGTTGCTGTTGTATTCGAATTGACAAATGGAATTAATAACTTAAAATTTGGCCATCCGATCTTCACACTGTTCGCGACCTCAAAGTGTAAAATGAATAAACAGATCAGTTGCTGAATTCATGAGGAATGTCTGCACACGCACTAAATTCAATCAAACACAGAATAATTACATTTCATTAAACTACATTAGAATGAAGTACGTATCCTGCAACAATGTATATATGTTAGAGGACGAACAACGCCCATTTCCTGATTCAATTATTGACTCAAATAAATTTATTTCGCATTTTCGCCGGCAAAAAGTGGCCAAATACGTTTACTCTTGCATATTAAATGCTAATTTCATTGACATTTTGAGCGATTGTCAGTTCGTTTCCTTTTTGCAGGAAACCACACACATCCACACCCACACGAACCGCTGGTAAGCGCCCGGGAAATTCATTTTTAGAGAGATAATTTATAGAGGCGTACGTTGAATTCATTGCGCTCGTAAAAAACACCATAAAATTATGGAACCGTTATTCCCGACGCAGATTAGATAATTATACGCATTAACGTCACCGCAGGAACAGGAAATACTTCGTCGATGTTTTCATTAACAAAATTGACGGAGAGATGGATGAAATCTATCATGTCTCTCAAAAAAGGACGTGTCACAGAAGATAGGAGTTTCCATTGGGGTTTGTTTCTGAGTAGATGCAATCGCAAACCACAAAATGCAAACCACCAGATATGTAGTTTTGCTAGACCTAAGCATATTTTAAAATGAATGTTCAAACTATAAGTTTGAATATTTTATTTGAAATCAATTATTTAAAGTATGTTTGTTTTTTTATGTTTCTTTTTTCTTTAGCCTTAGAAAGAACACTTCGTAATATTTTCCGTTTCGCCGTAGAACCTCAAAGTTAGTTATGACTATATTTTATTATTTTATGATATCAAGGAATCACATTCATAGCGCCATAATATACTTGTCTCATCGCTGGACACTAAAACTTGTATGTCCTGTTAATGTTTCAAAATGATTGTTCGGTACAATTCCAGTCGTGAAGAATAAACTTGATTTTGCTCATAGGCAGAAGCTGAGATCTGTATTAAACCGAACTGCCGTATTACCCTGGCCCGCTCTGCATGAAAGGAAAAAGAAACAATCAATGTTAAGTTATGTGGAAATTAAAAAGTGACTGAGTTTGGCTCAGGGGCAGCTTTGCTTCTGTCTCTGCTGCTACCGAGAGGTTCTGGATTAGTGTCCCGAAGGTAGCGAGTTTTCGACACTAGTTAGGTAGGTAAGGTTAGGTAGGTCAGGCGACACTAGTTAGGTAGGTCAGGCGCTGTCTGGAGGAGAATTCTAGCAGCCGGCTGCTCCGATCGGTAGTATTTCGTGGTCTCCCTGATCAATACCAAGCGAATGCTGGAACAGTACCCTAACAAACGGGTCACGGACCTTGCACGATCTTTCCTACCTCTTCCTCGCCCCATCCTCACCTCTTACAGACACGCACGACACTACTCCACATGCCGGGAGACCAATCAGGAACTTCGCGGTTCTCCCGATTGGGGCGGTGTCCTGCTGGTGGAAGATACCTGGTTGGATAAAATCCTTCTCGCCGACATGTAGGTCGGCACCGGACCTCTGCATTCAACGAGGGAGGAAAAGAGCCTTCTTCATGGATAAAATATTCAGTACATTAACAGAACCAATGACCGTAGCTGCTGATACCCCCAGAATCTCTAATTATTAAGCAATTAAAAGTAGAATATGCCCCTTTCTCAAGTGTTGAAATAGAAAGATCAGTACATGTGTGTAAAATGATTAAGTGTGAAAAAGCATGTCAATTCGCACTGCCTGTTCAAGAAATTAAACACAATATTTCAGCCTTTAAGAGCCTACTTTATGAGTCTGAAACAATTTCAGAGCCTATATATTCTAAATGTAGTAACAAGAATACTAATCAGTCCGCAGTTTCTGATATCTCGCGAGTAAAAACGACAAAAGAACCAACTCGCAACGCAAATTACGAACTACTCATCCTCCGAGTTGGGCAGAAAATTAACGCGGCTTCATGAAATGCGTTTGCCCTCCTTTCAAATCCCCAAGCAGAGCGAGCGATATAAATTGCGGGCGTTATTATGAAGAGCGCGAGAATACCGCATCTGCGCCCCCAACGGCTAGGACACCTGGGAGCTACCCAGGCACGGTTCTGCACTTCCGGGCCTTTGGACCTCAGCAGCACGCCATCGCTGCAATTACCTGCCCTTTATTGGACCTCCGCAGTTGGCATTGCAGATGAAATTAGCCACCGGGCGGTGTTGCGCAGTTGCCACCAACAACGCGCTAATCAAGAGGCTCCTCGCTTAAATCTAAAAAGCAAAAGGTGCTATTGGCAGGTTCTTCTGCGCAGTGGGTAATTATGTAGAAATGTCTATGGGTATTAAAAGAAAAAAATATACTTTTTTTAAAATTTATGTAACTGAAGTATATTTTTCATTAAATTCAGTTCAAGCATGCATCTCTTAGGCAAATGCATTTCGTTCCATTTAGTAAATAGCAATGTATCCTCTAAAAGATGTAATATGAAGAACAATTTTTCCTTGATTCTATGTACCGTTAAGGCGATAAATATTATTGTCAAGGGAAATTGTATACATTGAAGTGAGTGTTACAGAAATTGTTTCCGAATTGGTTTGATCTACAATTTGAACTTCGTCGATATGCCTTCAAGGTGAGCAACTCAAGGTCGTAAAGTTAGCGGCATTTAACGGAGCTACGAACATTCATTAGAAAATATTTTAACACATGAAATCACTAAACTTAACTAAGGATGGAAATGCATCCATTCCCGAAAGGTCATTTTAATGAAGGTATACGTACAATAAATAAATAATGAAGATATAATTTATTCTTCATTGTTATATTAATGGAAAAAATAACGTGTTACTATTTGATTTTGTTATCGACAAAATTTTGTTTCAGCGTTTCATTTTTGTTTCAAAGTTTTGTTTCAACAACGACATTTTGTTTTTGTTCAACTATTTTGTTTTATAAAATTATGAATCGAGAATATTATGATTTATACAAATCTGGGGAAATATTCTTAAGATAATCATTACATAAATTAGTTTGACTTTTCCCTAATAGCGCAAAATATTTACATGTAAATATTAGCCAAAATAGCTCAGCGAAGTCCAAAATTTATTTAAAAGAATATTTCATTAAACAGGAAAATATATTTATACCGTAAAGTTAGATTGCTTTTATTTTCATCCCCACTATCTTCAAATCTTTTCCCCCTGCAGGTGACGCATGTCAAAGTTCCATTTTAGTCGTAACATACGTCGTAATGGTAATCTGTTATCCAATTCCACGTTTCTAGCTTCATTAGTTTTGACTGTGCTAAACCGGTCAGTCAGTTACTCTTGCATGCGTGTACGCACTACAGATAGATAGAGCAGTGCTCTTTCTATTGAAGAAACGCTATAAGTAGATGAAGGGTCTACACTGAAGCGATGTTTTCTTACAAAGAAAATTTTATTTCTAGTGACTGTAAAATTTATTTTTATTTCTTGATTTATTCTTATTCTTTGATTTATATTTTTTTAAATGTGATGTAATTGCACGACTTACAGTAGAAAATTAGTAAAAGTTGTCTTTGGGACTAGCTTTCCTCTGCTTCTGAAGAGGGCTGATGCTTCATGCTCGCCAATTGTGCACTTTTGTAGATATACGCGGAGAAGATCCAATGTCGTAATTCTTCTGTCTTAGTTTCCACCGAACCGCGCGAACTATCGAACGGACCGAGGCACGAACACGGGCAACTCCGAACGGCGACTGCCGGCGTGAGCAAGGCCTCCTGGAACGCAGAGCGGGGCCTCTGTTAACAGGCGCGCAGCGACCCCGCGAGGGCGTTTGGAAATCCCTCGCCGACGGGCGCCATTTGCATTAGTTTCTAGGCATGAACTTGCGCCGACATGGCGCCGAGGGGGGCTAATTTGCTGCCCTCGGCGATGCAGGGGCCCAGGGGAAGTCGCGCAGGCACGCGAACGCAGGCGCGTCTTAAGATCCCGGGCTTCGGGGGGTTTCGTCGGTCCTCCATTCACAATGCAATTGCTTTAAATATAAATTAGGCATAAGAGCATGTTTATCTTGTTCATAATGTTTATTTAGGTATTACTGACGGTCAGTTATTATTATTATTATTATTAATAATAATAATATAACAAGTGATTATTTATATTTATAATTTTTATTTATATGTTTTCCTTTTTTCTTTTCATGTTGGGCTTTTAATTTAATTCATTTTTATTTTGTTTTATGGTTTATATCAGTAACATCTGTAATACTGGTTTTTAATATACGCCAACCTTTTCGGAAAACTAATCAACTTCTGGCCTTGTGAGAGATGTCAGTGTGTTACTTCGATTCCCTAGAAGACTGAAAAATTGCAAAACCAATGAAACTGTTTGGACTGATAAATGAAAATATGTTATTAGTTAATATCCAATTTCCCTCCGCACAAATTAGAACTCATTTTTATTTCAATATCTTTCCAAGTATTAACAATTCTTATATCACAGTCTTCGTCTCGGATAACTTTACAATGAGAGAGGGCAATATATACACCCGTTTATATTATTAACGTTATGTCAACATCTCGAAAATTAAATTCGGGAGAGGTCGCTAGAGATGTGTACCACTGTTTGTGCATCTGCATTTTATTGGAAAATGATAAGTATTTACTATACAATAAAGCACTTACAACACGAAATCTGTAAGGACTTGTAGACTTTATAACTTACAACTTTTCATCGTGATCAAAATCTAAATTTCATAACTTGTGCTATTAAACACAGCTCACCTCTTTCCAGCCATACACAAAAGTTACTAACGACCAAACGAAAATACTTTAAACACTCTGCGAAACGTGAGTAAACGTAATCGTAAGTAAACTAAAAATCTCTCAAACGTATACACTTAGTACTTGATATTACAATGTTGACGACGGGTCAGGCCACTAGGTGCGCTAGCTTCAAACGTCTCCCGTTATATCGCAGAGTGTCGTGTATCGTCCCTATAGTATTTGCTTGTACTTTCGTATTCTGTGCATTGATTGGAAAGCGCTACTTCGCAAAACACGAACGTCAATGTAACATTTCGCGGGACGCAAAGTAAACAAAACACTGGAACAACACGAATCAACATGGCTGCAGAGGCGCATATTGTAAATCCACACGTATATGAAGACTATATACTTGTAAGTTTCCACCAATGCGAACAAAACATAATGTCCGCAATTCCTATGAATGTGCCTTTCGTAAAAAACAGACTCAACATTTATTGTCATCTCGTTCCGAAACATTTCTTCGTACTTTAAAGACTCATTTACAGAGGTAGTTACAAAAATAACAATTCTTTGTCTAACGATTGATTGATTAATTATTGAATGTTTCAGGGCATTTCAGGGCATTTTAACTGACATGGTTATTACTGCCGCAAGGTTAAAACACATTACGTGCCGAGAGTTGGGAGGTTCGCCCTGAAACGTGAAATCCGGGAGCGACGTGCAAGTTCGCCTACGAAGTTTTCCCCTCTAAGTATCATCCCCGCTTCAGCCTGATGAATCTTTAATCTCCCGACTAGTCTCCCGTCATGTGTGGAAGTGTAGTACTCGTATGTGAGGAGAGGAGCGGTTTGTGAGTTTGTGTGCGAGGAGAGGAGCGACAAGGATAAGAAAGAAAAGATCACCCGCGGTCTATGACCCGTTTATGAGCTGTTTCGGCATTCGTCTGGAATTTATCGGAGAAACCATGGAAATCTACCGATCTGAGCAGCCGGCCACTACTATTCTCATATGAACAGTGGTTGAATTTGACCTACCTATGGGTGTAGATAGTGAAGAAACTCCTCCACCGTCGGAATTCAAACCCAACGAACTTCAGGACAGAGACGTAGCGAAAACAACAGTAGTACCCCCACTAAGCCCTCTCAGCCTGCTGCTTTTGTTTTGTTGATGGTGCAACAGGTTCACAGGTATTGGTCAAAATATGGAAAAACATTTATTCCCACTTGCCGATATTTCCAAAAATATATTTTCTTCCTTAGGACTTGGTGACAATAATAAACACAGCAATATACTCATTCACATTTGGGCACCATGTTGCCTGTTTGCATGATACATTTTCGTAATTCAACATGGTATCCAGGAATGGCTATAAAGTTCATTTGGGCATTCTGCAAAACAATTAAGCTTTGAAAAATAACGTCAGCTCTATATTATGTACTTAAGTGCTTGGAAAATAGTTACTTACGTAACAAGTACAGAATGCGACGAACGAAATGTTGACAAACGAGGCGATAATAGAATCCGAATCCTGCATTTTGAAATAAGTAAGCCAAGACGCTCTCGGTCCGTACATTATTGTTTAGTACGAATTCATGCAAGCTTACGGGATCATTCTCAAAATGAGAGGTGGCACTCATGACGATTCATGTCGCTCGTGTTTTGTTTACTTCACACTATCCAGTTTATAGCCATTCTTTACGGTTCTCGTATGGCAAAGTCTGTTTTACCGTACTCGTGTACCACAAAATAAGACTTTCCAATCAACAACAGCGAAGGTAGGTCCTAGTTTCTATGCGTGGGTGCTGAAATAGAAAATTTCACGTACGAAAACCCGAAAAGGTCCGGGGAAAACCCTGGCTGCGGATCCAGCACAGCGCAGCCGAGGGCGCATATTCCTGATCGTTGGCTCCCGACCCGAAGCGCGCCCCCTCCTCCCCTCATTCATATGCGTCCCCGCCCCACTCCTCCGCGCTCCGCGCCGGGGCGGGCGCCCTGATGCCCCGGACAATTAAGCGACGCCAGCGCCGCCACCCGCGCCCTCGCCGCTCTAATGCGCCCTGGCGGGGGAGGGGAGGGGAGGGGAGGGGCGGGGCGCGTTAACGCATGTCCCGTGGCGCCGCGAGCTGCGTGCACCTGCGGCCCCCTCCCCCTCACACGGACGCGCCGCCCCAAGCACAGGCAGGCACTGCCTTCCGCTCACAACGCACACGTTCCGCTCTCGATCTGTAGTTTCGCCTCCTCCTCTTTGGGTTTCAGCTCTTTCCTGTCATTTTACATCCTTCTCTACGCCACCTCGTTCACTTCCATCCGCAACACGACATACCTAAGTTTGTCCTTCATATCACCAAAACTTTATCCTCTCCCCAATCTCCTCCTCTCCATCGCCACATCTCCCCGGCATCTCTTAATTTCTCTTGTCTCCTCTCCTTTCATACGGCCTCATAGTGTTTAGACGCGACTTAGATTCTGCCACAGCCTTCCATTCACAACACATATCTCTTTCCGCTCTCGATCTGTAGTTTCGCCTCCTGCTCTTTTGGTTTCAGCTCTTTCCTGTCATTTTACATCCTTCTCTACGCCATCTCCTTGACTTCCATCCCCACCCCAACATCCTCAATATTTCCTTCACATTACAATTAGTTTTCCGAAACCACCTTCTCTCCCCAACATCACCTCCTCTTCCCGGCATCCCCTAATATTCCTTGTCTTCTCTATTTCCATACGGTTTCACAGCCGAGCACGAATTGCATCCGTTCCATTATCTTCACCACGCAATATTCATTCCACTTTCAATGTACATACTTTCCTCCTCCCCTTCTGGTTTAATCTCTCCCCTCTCATCTTACACTGTTCTCTACTTTCTAGGTCCGCCATTCCCATCCCCTTCCCGAAACCCAGTTCTGCTCTTGGCCTCCCGGCATCCTCGTTCTTTGCGACCATGTCTTTCCATTTCCTCCATCCACCCCTTTTCCATTGCTTCTTTTTTGTGATCTCTCCTAATTCACCGCTTCTTTTTCAAATCAGGAACGTTACCTCATTGCCGCTATCTCTTTAATGACTCTGACCAGGAGGTCCTAGGGTTCGAGTCCCGAAATTGGCAGATTTGCGTCACTATCTACAAAGCTGAGTTCAGCCGTTGTATGGAGGAGAATTCTATCGGCCGGCTGCTGTGATATGTAGTTTCCGTAGCTTCTCCAATTAACACCAGGCGAATATCGGAGCAGTACCCTAACAAATGGGCCACTGATTTTACGGACGCCTTACACTCACGCTCACATGCACTACACAAGATATGAGACCGCTCATGAGAAGTTTCGAGTGTATTTGGCTCGGAGGTGCCTCGCTCTGAGGAGATACCTGGAACGGGAAATCCCCCGTTGATCGGCGCGTAGGACGTGGTTATCACCGAGCAGGCAGTTTTTGAGCGCATTCTTTTATTTTAAGGAACAAGTAGACAACACAAGCGTGAAAAGCTGTGACACAACCGTAAACCCGAACACCGGAAATTCCTGCGGGAACCCGGAGCTGAGGCGGAAATCTCGCTTGGCGTGTTACCTGCGCCGCCGCGCGGAGCCCGGAATCCCCAGTAAGTCGCAACAGGGCGGGGCGCCGGAGGGGGGGGGCGGTTGAGAGCGCGTCTGTTTAACAGACTGCTGACAGGGCGTTGAGTTGTGTTCTGGCAACCGCGAAGCCCCCCAGGCTGAAGATTCATGAGAGGTGGCGCCGCAGTGTTGCCAAGCATGCGTTATGAGCCACCGCCAGTCTGCCGCGCCGTAATAGCTTCCATATTAGCGCGTTCCTCGAATTCATCCAGGAAATTTAATTTTCACCTCGCTCAAGTTTCGTGAGAATGATGGAAATAGGACGAGAGGAATGTCGGGTGTAATTCGGCGCATTGGGCTGTGTAGTGTCAAGAAATGTCGGTCGCTTAAATACATTTTTTCATCACATTTCGTGCAACGCTCGTTCTATTACTGAAAGCGCTCTGTAGACACTTCGTTATCAAAGCCTCGTTCTCTACGAGGACGTGTAAAGAGAATTACAATAGTGATAATTATAATGAATAATTCGATTTATTTTAACCAATAACATTCAACAATGCCTAACGTGAGAACCAACTACTGATGCAATGCTCACTGAAAAATTGCTCCTTTTCTTTAATAGTATTCTTTATCATCTCGTTGCTGAATAGTGATAACATTTTGTTGTTACTGTTCATTTATTCATTAGATGACGTGTTTTATTTCTTCACACAAAACCAATTGAATGTATAATCTTACGGATCAATCCTACTATGCAGTAGTAGTGATTACAAGTTGGTTAAACATTTACTTATTGGTATTTAACTACATTTCTGCGCAAATTTTATTATTTCATTCTAACATCGGATTACATTAGCATCATGGCCTCGAGGATCCGAATTTGCCAGACAAACTCACTCCACTCTTAGAATGTTTTTCTGGCCTAAGTTTCTTGCTTCTGAAGGCCACTAGTAAACCGATGATCCAAGATGATGAATGTGGCAGCAATTTTTCTCCTCCCGGCAACTAGTAAACCGACCATCAAAGCTGATGTGTGCGCGTCAGCATTTTGGCTTCTTCAGGCCACTAGTAAACCGACGATCTAAACTTCTGTGTATAGAAGCAATTTTGCTAACCGATGATCCAAACTGATGTGTATGTGGCAGCATTTTGGTGCTCCAGGCCACAACTAAATGAATGGTCCAAGCTGATGTGTGCGGCAGCTCTTTTGCCTCTGCAGGCCACTAGTAAACGCTCCAAGTTTATGTGCGCGCGGGCGTGTGGGGCAGCACTTTTGCCTTTGCAGGCCACTAGTAAACGCTCCAAGTTTATGTGCGCGCGGGCGTGTGTGGCAGCACTTTTGCCTTTGCAGGCCACTAGTAAACGCTCCAAGTTTATGTGCGCGCGGGCGTGTGTGGCAGCACTTTTGCCTTTGCAGGCCACTAGTAAACGCTCCAAGTTTATGTGCGCGCGGGCGTGTGTGGCAGCACTTTTGCCTTTGCAGGCCACTAGTAAACGCTCCAAGTTTCTGTGCGCGCGGGCGTGTGTGGCAGCACTTTTGCCTTTGCAGGCCACTAGTAAACGCTCCAAGTTTCTGTGCGCGCGGGCGTGTGTGGCAGTACTTTTGCCGCTGCAGGCCGCGCAGGCCGCTGCAGGATCTGCAACGCGGCGTGTGTGTGTGTGTGTGTTCCAGCGGCGGCGCTCCTGGCGCTGTCGGCGGTGCGCGGCTACCACGGGTACGCGCTGCTGGCGTGGCTGTACGGCGGCTGCCTGGGCGGCTTCCTCTACTCGCTCAAGATGCTGGCGCTGGAGCGCGTGCGGCCGCGCCACTTCTCGCGCGCGTGGGCGCTGGTGCAGGCCGGCCAGGCGCTGCCCGTGCTGCTCGGCGCGCCGCTCGCAGGTACAGAACGATTTTCTTAAGAATGGGATAAAGTGACAGTTCGCGAAACAAGTGAACATCAGGTGTACTTCAGAAGTATCTCTCCGCCGCGTCAGCTGTTTAGTTACGCCCCTTCGTAGTGTTTGTTTACGGCTCCCTTACGTGCACCGTCACGAGTACGCATCTCACATTCAAGACTCGATTTTAAAACAAACATAATACTTATCTCATAAAAAACTAAATTCAATGTAATTTTTATAAAAAGAAAGAATTTTTACAGAAGAGCACAAAGCTCTCCACTTCCTAATTTTAATTATTTCTTCGGGCGCGCTATATTTTCGTCGGACGAGGACATCACAGCAGGGAGCGTCGTAACTATTTACAAGTTAGCCAACTGCAAACAAACGAATGGAGGAAGGAGCGTCTAATAAGTTCAAGGACACAACGACAACAGAGTCGTCAGTTGTGTTGCCAGCACTAGCTGTCAAATCATCCCATTCTAAAGAAAACGGACAATACGCTCGCTCAAGCGCGGAGTCCGTTTATGACATCTTAATATGGTGGTTAACGATGTCGGAGTATGCACCGAAGATCAAGATCGCTTTGATTGCAAAGAATTTTTTTTTTCTTTTAATTTTAATCTTATTTCTACTTTTAAGTACGTAATAAACACCGGATAATAAATTACTGATTTGCTCATCTTTCGAAATTTTTCAGCATTCACAATAATCAAAAAATAGAACAAGTGCAATTCCAATCTGCGATTTTGTTTTCGAAAAATTATTTGTATCCGTAAGTTTAAAAATAGTAGAAGTGATCGCGATTATTTGACTTATGATGATTTTGTGTGCTATATATTATAGACAAATTGAAGTGGTCAATTAAACAAACCATAATTTTTCCTCGAAAAGGAGTCGATGCAAGAAAAAAGGGTGGGGACCCCCGATCTAGAACAATTCCTGAAAGATATGCAAGTTTAAGAATGTTACATCTCAACCCAAAATATTAATTGCGCCAGAGAAAGAAGAATAAATCTAACTCCAAGAGTTTCACTAAAGGGAACAACATCGAGCAGACATTTCAATTCACTTCAATGTTGCCTTATTTTCCGTGACGATGCTCAGGCCACGCGTGTTGTTCCGCCTGACCACGAGAATTCTGCTACGCTCCTATCACGTCTAGCACACAAAAGGGGTACCATTTTGCTATGAAACAGGCGTTTTGGAATTTAGCTCAGAGGCTTCATTTAGACTTGAAGATCTTTTACATGCTGTATATCAACCAACATGGGACAGCCAGCTTTACTTCCCCTCCGAAGGAAGGCGTACGAAGGATTTTTTGTCCGTAAAACGGCTTCGAGCAGGTTTGAACCATCGGACTTCGGTGTAAGTCCGATTCGCTAACCGTTACACCACCGAACCCGCTCAACAGTTCAGGTACTAGCTCCATCCGCTGAGTCGTGTGCGTCAAATGGGACGCACCTGCGAGCTGCAGTTGAGGCCGCAGATGCGCAATCATCGCGTAATGCAGCTGGCAGTCTCCGTGAATGTTGCACGCGCCGGACGCAGGGCATCCGCGGTCTCTGATTGGCTGCGGCGCCTCAATGATTCCGAGGCGACGGCGTCCGCCCTCATTTCCCTGGAGGAGGCTGCGGTCTGGCGCGTCGCGCGCGCTCGGGCGGCCAGGAGGCGAAACAGCCGAGTCCCGCATGGACGGGGACGGGGGAGGGGACACGCAATTCACGGTCACTGAAAAAAGGGGTTGAGCGCTTGGAGGGACTCACGTGGCAAGGAAAGGAGATGGCATCTATACGTTCCGTCTTGGAGAAGACTTCCACAATTTATTACGAGTCGTAGTCGTTTAGATCGTAGTGTATAATCGAAACGAGAATGGTTTTTAATTAAATGAAAACTATGTTATATTAATTTGACATATTCAGTGACCAGAATTATTAAAATGTTAGTAGTTCTTTTACTTATATTTTACTCCACTTAGTTTAATACCCCCTGTCTGTCCTCACCCTCTATCCTACCTCTCTATCTCTCCGCCCTCACTTCGTCTCCCTCATCCCAGCTATGCCGTAATCTCTTCACCTACCTCGTCACCTCTACGTCCTCCACCCCCTCTTCGTCACACTTTCTCCCCCAACACCTCACTGCGTTCTGAATGTTTTTCGTAATTCAGTTCTCTGAATGTGTGAACCTTTGACCTTTGTCAGGACAAAGGGTTCGGACTGTCGCCCCTGCAACCCCACGAGCAGATAACAGTACTTTAAGCGCCATGCGTGGCTTTCCACAATTAACCTCGGCCGTGAGTATCACGAAATCTGAATTTGTAGCACACCATTTTCTGATAGTGGCCGGGTAGTGTACTAAATTTTCTTCTTTAAGGACAAAAGAAATGCTTCGTAATCCTTAAGGGTGCAAGACAGGAATGTTTTGGCGCGAAAATGCGCATGAATCAATGCAGACTCGACGCGTTGTTATGTGTAGTTTTGAGTCAGTCACAAATTCGACGGATGGGTAGAAGTGTGTGTCATTCGTAATTCTTGTCAGAATAGACGATTTTTGAGTTGAAATCTGATAATACATCAGGAGTAACATCAGTTTGTCATTAAGATATTTTAACGTTTTATGGGAACTTTGCATAATACATACAAGCCCTAAAATTTTGAAAATGTCCAAAGTCAAAATTTATTTTCGAACTTGACCGACACTCTCATTATTGAATTCAGAGATTTAGTCCTCAATTCAAAATAACCTTCAATTTTATTTACTTGGATTATGTCATGGACTTTAAAAAAGATGAGTAGTCGTTCAGAAATGACACGTTACGATTACATTACACGTAAGGTGGTAAGCTGCGAATTCCCACTGTTTTTTTATGTTTTTCTAGCTCTTATAATACCTGTATAATGCTGATGTTATTTGAAGGCATATGGGGGTGTAATTGAAGGACACAGCTTTAATAATTTCTGAGAAATTAGGCCAGAGAAATTCCCCCAAAGAATTCCCAATTTAATAGGGAGAGATACACCCCGTCTGAAAGCGCTTAAAATATTTTCTTTCGACAGCGAACTCATCAACTTCAAATCTGCACTCAGAGATCCAAAAATCTATCCCACGTCTTCGACGACAATGAAATTCTGGCTCCCAGATTGTGTAATCTAGGTAATCTATCGAAAGGTGATTAATCTATCGAAAGACACAATATTTCACATTCGTATGTTGCAAATGGCTGTATACTCAATTAAACATTCCTGAAAGACCACTCTCGCATAAGTTACTGCCATTGTGACGTTCGTACTGGCCTCTCTAATATACCCTGTCGGTCCTGTTCCTCCCCACCCCTTTGACATTAAGATATTTGCCTGTTTGCCGTGAATCAAACCTCCCCTGCCTTTACAGCTCCTTGAGACGTTTCCGCGCAGCCTGGAACAGGCTCCCGTCGCAGAGGCCGTTCTCTCCGATTAGATCCAGGAGTAAATCCACTCGACCGACCCTTGGGTGTGTCATTACGGCGATGTAAATCAACTTACCCCCGCCGCGTTATATTACTCTGTCCCAGTTTGCCCCTCTTCCACCCTCCTAGTCTGGCGGGTGGCTATAGGGCGGGCGGGAGGGTTGGCAGGAGGAAGGGCTGCGGGTGGTGGCGAGGGTTTTGGGGGGGGGAGGGTGAACAGATTGATGAAATGGGGAGTAGATCTTCATAGAGAGCCCTGCCAAGCAGCGTAACCTCGACCTGTGAGGGTGGATGGGGTGGAGTTTGGGAATGGGTCCGCCATTGACCCGAAAGTGCCCTCCGTGCCGTCGGCAGCGCTGGCGACGAGAAGAGACCGAGGTATGGAGATGCAGGCGGCAGTGGAGCGACTTCGGTTGCTGTTGACAGAAGTGTCCAAGGTACTGGCTGCTGGGAGTGGTGGAACGCACTGATGACACGCCCTCTTGCAACCACGTGAGTTGCGAACGCCTAGATCACGCCCAGACACACACCACGCTCGTGATCGCTCAGTTGCGACTAACGGATTGCAGCACGTGATGGCGTTTGGTATCCAGCCACATTGTAAGACAAGAAACATTCGATCACATTGGCCGGCTTAGGGGGGTCAGTGCCTCTGACCGGGAGCTCCAGAGTTCCACTCCCGACAGCGGCAAGATTTTCGACACTAGCTACATATATAAATCGAGTTTTGTCGCTGTCTGGAGGAGACTTCTAGCTGCCCGCTGCACCGATCGCTAGTTTTCCGTGGTTCTTCCAAAAAGAACACTAGGCGAATGCCAGAGCAGTACTCCAACACACGGTCCACGGTTCTCGCGCAATCTTTCCTTCCTCTTCTTCATCCTATCTTCACCCCTTATTTATATTCCCTTACACGAACATGCACTACACTCGCACACATGTCGGAAGATCGGCCGGGAGCTTAGAGCTTGCCCGGCTGAGGCGTTGCCACGCTGGTGGGAGATACCTGGTTGAGGAAAGTCCGTGCAAACGACGTAGGAAAACATGCATTACACGTACGGGACTATTGACCTTAGCAGTTGACGCGCCCGGAATCACTACAATCAATCAAACAATCGAAGGGTTGGAGACAGAGACAACGACGACAGGCAGGGTCTAGTTGCTGCTGAGGCAGAAGGGATAAACGTGCGCACAGATGAACTGAAAATATTGAAAGGGGGCCGCGTGGCCTCACGTTAATGAATCGTTTTATTTACGTAAGCACAAACAATTCCCTTTTTTACCCATTTTTAACCTCACAATTTGAGACATTTTTTGTACATTTGGGAAGAGGCACTCCAAGTCTACAGTCAACCCTACAAAGTGGTTCTACTTAAAATTAATTGTATATATTAATTGAATCACTTAAGTCATATTCCATTCTCTTTGTAGTATGTTTTCTATTTTTTATAAGTAAAATATTTCACTTTGATGTACCACAAATACAATGCAGATGTGGCCTCAGAAATTATATTGCTTCCTCTTATCAACTGCAAACTTCTTTTCAATTCAATAAACACTTGTACTATAATGAATCTGTGTCATAATGACTATTATTCCGCAACGTCCTGCAGCCATCTATTTGGACAGTTATTCAATGGAAGTAAAAATATATTTCCGCAGCTATAAATTATTGAAAAAATGAATAAATGTAATGAATATTTTAAATACCATCCATTGTTCTTCCCACGGTCTATTTAACAATAATTTCAGTATTTGTAGTTAAATTATCAACACACTTTTCGGAAACTGCTATTTTTCGGAACATTATTTTTCCTTTATAATTTCTTACGAACTCACTAATTTAAAACTTTATGGTACAATTAATATAAAATGTTATGCAGTAAAATCTCAATGGTTACTTAAAACGCAAAGAAAGTTCTAGCATCACTAACTAAACTGCCTGGATAAACTGCCTGGAAATTGACGCCACGGAATTGGCAAGAGCCAAAAAGTTTGGATAAAAAGGCACAAAGAGTTTATGTTGTTTTTCAGATTCTTTATTTCCAAATTGATTTTGACCACACTTTACATAAACTGATTTCATCTCGAAAGCAACATTTTACGTTGTTGTTTTTTCAATTTAATTACAATAACATATAATTTTAAAAATTGTATGTTATTTTTTATTAATATTTGCTTCATTTTGCAGTAAAATCTTATAAATTTATTATGTTTCATTATTTGCTTTGAAAACTGAAATTTACTTAACTCAGAGCGCAACCTTCTGCAGGCACAAAGGTAGTTGAAGAAAAGACTGAAGACATATTCTGCAAGAACGGAGAAAGCCAGAAATTCGTCTGTATCTCCAGGGGTTAGGGCAGAAAAAAATTGTCGCTACGAGGCGTAAAATTAGAAGCGTCTAAGAAGGGAGAGAACGACTTGGGTTTGATTAGCCAAGCTCCTTTGGGTACGTACTCGTATAATAGACTAGCAGACTACTTTTCAGGTAGAGCTTTTCTATATTTTTTCAAAAACTCTTTGATTTTTTTAGACATACTTCTGTTTATGCGTTGATACATTTTTAGAGAACGACCTGCAATTTGATCGAAGTTGTAACGTAGTTTTGCAGTTGTCTGAGTAAATAAATACGCATTTCAACATGCGTATTGACATGCCAAGTCAGCTGAAGATGATTTCAAAGTAAAATATCAAATCTATTTAGATTCTTGTTTAATTCATGATGAAGATAAATAAAGTATTTTGAGCTCGCTAAAAATGTGTCATTTATGAGACTTGTTACAGTAGGAAATGGTGGGTTGCTGCTTCCAGAAAGATTTTCTCATGAAATTCGTCTAACATTATACACTAGTTCCATAACAAACGAGTACTTATTACAATTTCTTGTGTTTAGTCATTATATGTCTCTTAAAGGGCAATTGCCCACGACACCATTAGATCCAGGTGTTTCTAGTCGGTAACTCAACCAGGATGTGATTCCTACTTCTCCATTGTCAACGAAAACTGTAAGCGCATGTATACCATCAACGTGCATACGTTGTAAAGATAAATAACGAAATATTAGTAAAGACAAAATACGTTGTGTTCGACAATTTTTTTTTAATGTTACTTGCCTAACAAAGTTCCAAGCATATTGGCGTTGAACGTGGAGTAATTATCCTAGAATAGCAGTAATACTTCAAGTCACGAATCATCGCCTTTTATCCTTATCGGTCTAATACAAAATTAAACGCCACCGGATGCGAATATCACCCTAATTGTCCCGCGCAATGAACAATATTCCATGCTTCCAAAAGAGACGGCTGCGCTTGCACCTGTCGCCTTGGGGATATACTCTGAATTTTGTGGTCGGCTAGAGCAAGCGTTGCGGCACCTCGGATCCGAATCCCGTCCCCTGTTAAACCGAACGACGCAATACGCCACGGAGAAAGGCGGAGGGGCGGGGAAAGTGGGGAGATCGCGGGGCGCAGATGTCACCGACCGCACGGCGCGCCACTGCGGGGAGGGAAGGGAGGGGGGAGAATGCTAGGGGACGGGAAGAATGGAGGGGAAGGAGATGGAGGGACACGGCAGATACTCGCTCGCGCGGCTCGGCGGGGAACGAGAGGCGACGACCAAGGGGATGAGGGGAGGAAGGAGGGTTGAGAGAGTGGAAAGGTGAGGAGAAGGGAGAGGAGGAAAGTTGATTGATTAGGGATACCGGCCGCGTCAACCGCTATGGTACATAGATCCGTACTGTAGTATATTTTTTTAACTCGGTAGGTGGTTGTGATTTACCCCGCTGGCAAGATCCGGCGCCAACCTACGTCGGCTTTCTGGAATTTTCTCCAACCAGGTATCTACCACCTGCGTAGCACACCCTCAGACGGGACAAACTCTAAGCTCACGACTGGTCTCTCGGCACATGTGGTAGTGTAGTGCATGTTAATGTGTGTGCAAGTAAAAGGTGAAGATAGGACAAGGAAGGGGAACGAAAGATCGCACGCTGTCCGTGGCCCGTTTGTTAAGGTACTGCTCCAGCATTCGCTTGGTGTTGATCGGAGAAACCACGGAAAACCACCGATCAGAGCAGCCGACCGGTAGAATCCTCTTAAAGACAGCAACTGATCACGACCTAGCGATGTAACTAAAATCGCATATCCTGCTCCGGTCGAGAGTGTAACCCTAGGACCTCCCAGTCAGAGTCACTGAAGTGACATTAGTTGATGCCCTGAGCCACCTAAGTCGGTAGAAGGGGAGAAAGGGAAGAGTCTGCTGGAGTGGAGGGGAGGGGGAGAAAAGGGAATAAAAGTGAAAGAAATGATGGAACAGGTGAGGGAAAAGGGGAAGAGAGAGAGGAAGAGAGTGAGGAGATGCAGTGGCAGGCGGAAAGTGAGAGGAGAGGCAAGAGGGGGAGAGAGAGCGAAGACGGCAGGTGAGACGAGAGGGGAGAGTGCGGAGCGGAGTGGCGCAAAGGGGAACCCCCGCTCGCCCACCAGTTGCTGCGCGCGCGAGGGTCGTGGGGCCAGCTCCGCTCTCCAGCGACAGCCTCAATACGCCGCGGAGGGCGACGCAGCGGCGGGGAAGGGGTGATGAGGGGGAGGGGAAGGGAGGGGAGGGGCGCGCGCCGCCGCGGGACAGATGAAGCGAATTCATTAGCAGCGCGCGGGGTGGCGGAGGGCGACGGGGAACAGACGCCGTAATTATTCGCCCCGACGAGACGCCACGCCACGCCACGCCACGCCAGCGCCTTCGCGCCGATGGCACGCGGCCCACGCCCCGCTCCGCCACGCCACGCTCCGCCACGCCCCCCCCACGCCACCCCACGCCACACCACGCCACACCACGCCACCCCACGCCCCGCCACGCCACGCCAGCGCCTTCGCGCGGATGGCACGCGGCCCAGGCCACTCGCGGACATTTGCTGCCAAACACTTGAGGAGTTCATCTCTCTACACTAACAGCCCCTCTACGCCACGTACAGATCGCGGATTATTCTCTTCTACAGGAACTCAAGAACACAAAACCCCGCAGGTGTAGAGAGGGTGCCAAAAACATCTATACACACTTCAAGCAAATGAAAAAAACGTCTTAACACATGGAAGCTAAATTCACCCAAACAGAAAATGATGAGCGCGAATCAACCTACGACATTTACAGGTATAACCCTTACAATTGAAGCTCCAATTGGCCGCTATCTGCGTTGATGCACTTCTGAGTAGTTGAACTGCTATTCAAGCAAAACTTGTTCTCTGCTATTGCAGCAGATACCGTTTCAATTTATTCCCAAAGTACTGCCAGAATAAATAGTTTTCTACGGTTTCATCATTCTTAAGACTTCCCCATGAGTAGAAGTCCAACTGAGTTAAATATGGGGGCCACATCGCGATTCGCACAAATTTGCTTCATTCATTAATATACTGTACACATTAACATATTATACCCTGTACACGGAAAGCCTATCTACGCTATGTGAAGGTGACGGATTATTCCCTATTATAAGAAAGAAAAATCACAAAACCCCATAATTTAATTATTACTTGAGATTGAATTACCCCTAGGGGAGCATAAATCAAGTGCACATGCAACCCGCACAACACATCACCTTGAACACTTTAACATTGTGCCTAACTCTGGAATGCTTCATCCTGGAGCCTTCAAATCAGTTTTTGTGCCTCTATAAGAAACACGAGTTATTTTTCTGTGCATTAATCTACGAGATGAGACGTTTTGAACTTTCTATTACATTTTCTACGATTCCGTTACTCCGTAGCACGGTACTTCTGAAACGTTCAAAGTTCTGTTCGTTCCATTGAAGATATTTTCCCTTTTAAAACAATGGTTTTAAAAAGTTATGTTTTTAGACATTGCATTTTTAATAAAAATCTTTAGGGTCCTTCTATTACATATGTGGGGGATGTCGCTGTTTTGGGTACTCTACCTATTCAGATCTTCACGTTACAAAACAATATTATCTATTTCCGAATAGAACAATAATATAGAAACTACTATATTCTTTGATGTGGCTAACATATGGGAGAGCATATGGAATCATTTGTGAAGAGAACACATGAGAACGTGTGATGAACATGTGAGGAAACATGTTAGAGAACGTATAGGGAGCGCGTGGAGATAAATGCGGGAGGTACGTGCCGGGAACATGTTGTGAACATACAAGAGAACATGATAAACAAGCAATAGAGAATATAGTTTTTGAAAAATAATATGTAGTGAACATATGAGGGGAAAATGTTATAATCATTCGAGGAGAATATGCAGGAGATCATGAAGAGAAATGTGGGAGACAGATGTAGACAAGAATTGAGTGAAGATTTATCTCTTCCGGGGTCCCATACTCCGTAGCTCCATGCACGTAAGAGTGTGTGTGTGTGTGTGTGTGTGTAAGTAAATGGTGAGATAGGACAACGGCTGAATTCCACTCAGAAACGAGTGTCGAAAATTCTGCAACCGTCGTGACTCGAACCGCACGACCTCTCGGTCAGAGGCACTGCAGTGACATCAGTTGACTGGTTTTTAGTGATTCCGGGCGCGTCAACTAGGTATAGGCTCTGTGATGGTATGGGGCGTGTGCAGTTCGAGTGATGTGGGATCCCTGATACTTCTCGATACGACTCTGGCAGGTAAGGCAGGTATACGACTCTGGTACCTAAGCATCCTGGCTGATCTACTGATCCCATTCATGGCCATTGTGCATCCTGACTGACTTGGGTAAGTCCAGCAGGACAATTTGACAGACCACATGTTGCTACAGAGAGGCTCCAGGAACACTCTTCCGAATTTAAACACTTCCACTGGTCAGACATAAACATTATTAAGCATATCTGGAATGCCTTGCAACGTGCTGTTCAGAAGATATCTCCACCCTGTCATACTCTTGCGAGTTTATGGTCAGCCCTGCAGGATTCATGGTATCAATTACCTCCAGCACAACTTTAGATATTATAAGTCGTGTTGCGGCTCTTCGGCGTGCTCGCGGGGGCCCTACACGATATTAGGCAGGTGTACCAGTTTTTTGGCTCTTCAGTGTATAAGGAGTGGGACAGAACAAGGATGAGGAAGGAAAGATCGCGCGCTGTTCGTGACGTGTTTGATTGAATACTGCTCCAGCATTCACTTGGTATTGGTGTGAGAAACTATGGAAAATTTCCGATCGGAACAGCGGTCTCTAGAATTCTCCTCCAGAATTCGACCTAGCTATGCAGCTGTTGTGGAAAACCTGCTACCGCCCGGAGTCGAACACTAGGACCGCCCAGCCAGCTGCTGGCTGCGAGTTAATTCTGCCTCCCCACCCCGCCACCGACCCCCCTCGTGTACGGCGATTGTGCGGTGGAACTCGCTGAAACACAAGTTGCATTCGCCGGCGACCAACTGCCGTTGCGAAATGAAGCCTCGCGTACCGCGAGAGGTTGGACCCGTTCGCCGCCACACGCGGAGGAGTCGACAAACACCGGCCCCACCCCACCCCTGCTCCCATTCCGACTCTGCGGCACAGTGCTACGGAACGCACGAACACTGGACCCCGATGATGGACTTTAGCAAATTTTCAGAAAAATGTATTTTTCGGGTTAGAAACGATTTCTAATAATTAAATACATCATTTTGAACGGAAAATTAACATATTTTTAATTATCATTTACATTCAGTAAATAGTTTTGCTATATTAAACATGCGTTATTATGTCAAAATAGAAATTTTTGTTTCTTAATTATCAGTAGTGGTAGAGTACTAAATATAATTCTAAAATATTCAAAATTTACTCTGAGGTAGCTTAATCTACCTCCTCAATTCGGCGAATTCCATATTTCAGAATTCGGGGAATTCGCAATGAAAACATCAGAATGAGATCGACGAGGATATACGCATGTAATTAGTGCCATAAACCCAACTATTCACAATGGACGTGAACATAAACGTGAACCCAAGTACTGTTTGACTGATTGGTGATTTTGGATTTTGCGGGCGCGGAAACATTCGCGGTCATGTAGAAAAGCAATGTAGCCTTGTGACGTAGTTCATGTTATCTCGCGGCAGGTGAGGTCGGTGTTCGTTCTCCGCCGCAATGTGAAATACGGATAACATAAACGTTAGTGTGCAAGAAGTTGCATTTATTTCATTTTACAAAATTGTATTACAATGAGTAGATATATTGTTAATATGAAAAGAAATGACAAGAATCTTTTATAAAATGGCCAATGTACGTTTCGAGTTTTCGTATTTAAAAAATTATCTCGTATCCATACGATTATCTATCTCGTATCCATACGATGAATTGTGCATCATTTACATCCCAGTGTACATAGTTGTGAGTATCATTTGAATTCACAATGGCCTGGAGACAGAAAAACGTCACAGGAACCACGTGTATCAATTTTAAGTCAACAGAAATTTAGCCGCGGCGCCGGAAAGCAGACAACCTTAAAAATTGCCAGTACTCGAAGTGTTGAGTAGAATGGTCGAGATCGTGCTGGGATGACAAACAATGCTTTTTTATCAATAGAAGCAATTGGTTACTTTCTGAATCGTGTTGAAGGAGTGCAATTTATACTCTTAAAACTACATCGGCTTAATCAAATGAAAACGGAAGACGATTTCGGGGTTTCACGGTGTTCTTAAATCACGTCAACGTGAACTGAAAGCGTGGAGTTTGCAAATTTTCATTGTTACATCTTATGTTTATTTTCAAGTCCGTCGTACTGAGGTTCTATCAAACTACACGGCAACAAGCTATTGTATTCTTTTTACTTATTTCTTTAAATTGTTCGAATTAATTGTGGCAATTGATTCCGGGAGTCCTTATTTGCGTCCAGTTAAATTTATTTGTGAATAAACATCAGTATCTGGGGTACATGCTGTAAGTTGCGTCTGGAACGATGTTCATGAATTCGAACGGCTAAGATACGTCGGTCAGTGAGAAATTAATGCTTCCTATTTTTTTTACTTATATGAAATTAGTACAGTGAAAAATTTGAACTTGGCACTATTCCTCAAACCTTCCATCTACAATCGACAGCAGTAGGTAACTTTCTGCGTCAACATGAGGCATTACAGCAGTCGTTTGCAGTGTCCGACATCGGTGTTCGATACAATTTATCTGCCACGTTTCACCTTCTGCATTCGACAATTCAATCACACAATGCTGTTTCTTGCGATCATCCATGTCATCCATTTTTCAAACGACTTCTTTTATTTAAGTACAATAAAATGTGGGGCATTGCGTTTTGACTTACCCACGTATCATGCATTCGTGTTGCAAGACTGAATTTGTGGATACTAATTAGCTGGCCAAACATTTTTTTGCGAGTTGTGTTCATCATCTCTTATTATGAATTCGTAGAAACTTACAGTTAGTCTTGTAATCATTCACAATGTGTGTTTATATGACTTCAATATTGCTTCGATGACTCTGTGGTAAGCGTACAGCAAAGTAGCAACGTTCCAATCAAAAAACGGTACACGGAATTAGTGATTTTCTTGCAACACGCAAAAACAGTTATTAACGCCATTTGTTCGATATATAGCAAATATAGGAATCTGTTGAAGTATGTAAACTGTGAGGAGAACCGAGGTTCATAATCAATCAAGTCTGTTGTTGGGTTATTGGGCGTGTGTACGAGTATTCAGTACTTTTCGTAAAATCAACTTAACAGTACCTTCTTTTAAGAATAATATGCACCAAGAAATACTTTTTCTTGTATTAGGAGTACTCATACACCATCTTTAGTAAAAACACTTTTGTTTCGATTGATCTTAACAGACGTCAAACTGTTAAATTCCGTAACGGACGCTTATGAATGGCTTTTCATTCCTCTTTTTGGCTGCATAAAACCCGCGTGCTTCGAAAAATAAATTGCCAGATAGTAGTTAAATTGGAGAGGGAACGGATAGGATCATATCGTTCGGCACCCTCTCCTCGTAGGTTCTCGGTTTGGCCCTTTGTGAGCGAATGTGTTCCGCCGCCGCGCCGTCGCGGGCGCCAGCGTCGCGCCGCCGGCGGAGTTTTACGGCCGCTGCGCTCCCAGCGGCGCCCAACTTCGCTTCCGGGCGACGGGGGCTGCTCCGCCCCTCCGCTTCCCGCCCCGCCCCGCCCCGCCCCTCCCCGCTCGGACCCCATCCCGAAACACCTCTTCCAGCCTTTTGGGCGTTCCGCCTCGCCCCGCCCCGCCATGCCTCTCCACGCCTTGCAGCGCCCTACCTCGCCTCGCCATTTGCCTCGTCCCTCCTCCTCCCGCTTCGCCTCACCTCATCACGCCTCGACCCTTCTCCATCCCCTTCGCCACGCCTCCTCTCGCCCTCCCCGCCTCTCCCACCCTTGCTTCGCCCCTTCCGATCCATTCCCACCCCCACGCTACACTGCATTTACACCACTCAATGCCCCTCCCAACCAAGTACACCGTCACACTTCGCCTAGACTCGCTTTGCCCCGCCCCACCCCGCCCCGACCGCCCTTCCCAGGCACCCACGTTCCCACACTCTCCGCTTCACCCATCTCACAGGCCTCTCCCCGCCCTGCCCCGTCCCGCGTTCCACGCCACACCCGCACCCTTTACCCTTCGGAGATCGCGCTCTTCATCCCACATAAATCTCCTTTTCACGCCCATCCACGCCACGCTCTCTCTACGACCCTCGCCAACACGTCACCCCCCCATGTAGGTCGGCACCGAATATCATCATCCAGCGGGAGATGACCACCGCTACGTCCCGACAAAACACATGCACTATACTTACAGTATCAATGACCTTGGCAGTTGACGCAGCCGGAATCACTAATCAATTAATCTCCCCACCCCCACCCCCACCCTTCTCACCACTCTCTTCCTTCCCCGCCGTGGGACTCCTCTACCTCTTTGCAACCCGCCCCGTCCTTCTGCGTCCGACCGCATACCCCCACCCGCCCGCTGGGCCGCCTCGGCCCTCGGCGGCCGCCGGCGACAGTGGCGATTTAGCGCCTCGCGGTCGAGAGCAGAAGGCGGACGCGCGTGCGCCGCCCGGAGCGCCCACGCCCACGCCCACGCCCACGTCGCACCCGACGCCCTTCGCGCGAGGGAGTCAGTCACACAGCGCGTCGAGGGTGGAGGGACGCGGGATAAACGTTACAAACTTCTACGACACGAAGGGTGGACAAAGACAGCGAACTTTTTCTTTAAAGATCATAGAGTGGAAAATTTCATACAACGGATCCACAATAATGCTTAGCAGCTGGCAGTAGACGCACAGCAGATAGCAGTAGTTCAAGATGCAAAAATCATCAGGCTAAAGGGCAATCAGTGGGCAATCAATCCCCGAAACTGTTAAAAATAAAAATGACGTGGCTCATGAAATAAAGTAAAGAAGTTTACATATGTCTGTCTATAATTCATCTTGGGACTCCCTTCCTTCAAGTTAAAATAACGCTTGGTACAGGGCGCCTTGGTAATATAGGGTTCAATGACGGCAGTAGCGCTACTCTCTGTATCTAGGGACTCCACGATCGCCAGGCCTCCGACGCAGATGGGAACGAAAAGGAGTGTAACGCGTCATCGCCGGATGCAAGAGGAGGAACTCTTCTCTTTGGTAGGCCTGCGGCGATGCTTGGATCCAATTACTAATCAGCGAGAGCATATGATTGCGAGAGAGGGAATTCAGAAATTCACAAAGTCAAAGGACTGGTAATGTGGGAGCTGATTATTTTGAACAAAGGGAATTCGAAATTATCTGAGAGGAGACGAGCATCGAGTGTTTTCTTTACTCTTGTAGACTTTCACATCGAAATCAACCAGTTGATCAAACAGTAAGAGTTTGTGTTAGAAGAAACTAGACACTGGCTTTCCGTAAGCGATCTCTGGAATTGAAATTAGTTTATGTTTGCCTCTACTGCCTTTGCATTATTATAGCTATGTTATTATGTATTATTAATGCATAATATATATTATGCATTATTAATGCTATGTTTGTTTTTTTAATAGTGCTACAATAGTAAAAATGAATGAGAAAAGTTGAAGTATGACAATGACATTTTAAAGAACGTTTATCGACAGCACTTGTTATGATTAGAGGCTGATGATTTTGCATATTTGCATTTGTTCTTAAACATAATGATTTTCATAAAGAACACAAGTCCACTTCTTATTGTTTGGAAACAAAAAATCTTATTGTGCGTATTTTAGCATACAGTAAAGTCGCAATAATCCGAGGAAATTAGGAATAATGGTAATAAGATTACAAAAAACTCTTATTACCCAGAAAAAATGGAAATACATAACGGATTTTCAAGTACAATGTATAGCAAAGTCAAATTTACTGAGCAGATACTATTAAAATTACAGATACATTCATACATAAGCGAGAATCGGTCACAAAAATGTGGCAGACACACTGACACTGGCACCGACCGCCGCACACGTGACCTTCGTTGCAGTTTTGCCAACCCGTCAAGTGCCAGCTCTTGATTATCGCCGCCTGTTTACTTCTTTCGTGACTCTGCCCACATCGCGCCATCTCGGATTGCACGGAATCTCGGATTTGGTTCACAACGCACTTCCCTCCAAAAGTATGCATAACTATCCTCAGAACCCAATAACAGTGATATTTAAAAAAATATTTACTAGGAGAACGATGTATACCAGAGAAGAGGCGTTTCTTTTGAGTCCGAAGACAAACTTATCTACTCAGTTTTCTGGTGAACTATTTTTTAAATATTAACTATTAAAAATAATTGTGTTCTTAATATATTTCTCTACTGAAAAAAGAGGCAATTTTTATATGTGTCACTTTGCTTGTGCACCGACCAAATGTATCATGCTGCCAATGGTAGATATTCACAGGACTACAAAGGTAATTTGATTTCTTCAGAGCTTTTTTCTAAGCTCTGAGAGAATGAATATTTAAGGAGAAACTATCGGAAATTATACTTCTATCAGGATCTGCCTTTTGAAGGTAGGAACATGACTGCAATTTACAGCTATATTGCACACTGTTGGAGGTCAAACTTTGAAGGTATTAAGAAATTATTTCCTTTATTGTGCGTTCGTAGGCTTCCGCGGCCGGAGTCAATGCATTCTTGACTATCCGGGACGAGCCTCGTCTCGGTCAATTGTACTGACGTTTCGGCCATCTTGCTGTGGCCTTCTTCAGTGCTATACTGCTATGCCTGCTTCAGAGCTATCAGCAGTATAGCTCTTAAGAAGGCCACAGCAAGATGGCCGAAACGTCAGTACAATTGACCGAGACGCGGCTCATCCCGGATAGCCAAGAATGCATTATTTCCTTTACTGAATATGGATGTGATTTTCTGTCATTCTGCACTTCGTGACTTTGGTAATGCACTGACATTGGTGTAATATGTTCTTTGCTCGAGAACTCCAAAAGTATAATCTCAAGTAAAAATCATCTCTTCCCTAAAACTGAATTTTGTCACAACCTCTTTGAACAATATTTCTCATGGTCAGTAGGGTGACACATAGCACAAGGAAAAACACTAATCTAAATACACTTTTGACTACAGTTCAACAAGTGGAAATGAAGTTTTACACAGAGTATTACATACTTCCTTGCCTGCGCCCTTGCCTGTACCCTTCCCGACGCTCATGTCCACGCCCTAGCCCTTGGCCTTGCCGTCTCCTCGCCCCTCCCCCCCCCCCCACGCTCCCTTCAACTCCGCCCCGCCCGCGCCCAGCCTTCGCCCTCTCGCGAGTGGAGCTGAATGTCGCAATGTTTGCGGCTGGCGGCGCCGGCCGATGCGCCAGGCGCGGCAGGTCATCAGGGCGAGCGGCGCCGCGCGGCCCCGTCAAGGCGCATAGCCTCGTTTGACGCTATCACCCCTCCCTCAACGCCTCTTCCACAACGCCCCTCCCCCATGCTCTTCCTCCAACGTCCTTCCGGGAGAGGGGAGAGGTGGTTCAGGGCATCAACTGATGTCACTGCAGGGCCTCTCACAGGGAGGTCCTAGGATCGAGTCCCGACAGTGCCAGGATTTTCTAGGTAAATAGCTACTTTGAGTTCAGCCGCTGTCTCGAGAATTCAAACGGCCGACTGCTCTGATCGCTAAAGTTTTCCGTGGTTTCTCCGATCAACACCAGGCGAATACCGAGCAATACCCTAACAAACGAACCACAGGCCGCGCGCGATCTTTCCTTCCCCTTTTTTGTCCTATGTTCATCGCTTACATATACTTACACTTTAAGGTCAATAGAAACAATTAAGCTTTACACCTAGATAGCGTTTGGGAACTTTTCAAATAAAAATATTTCTTTAACTTATGATTTTTTTTTCTTGTTCGATGGTATTACGAAATGTATTGATCGACAAACTGCCAATGACACTAATAACAGAATACGTTGGTTATAAAGGTTGGCTATCACTTGTGATAACAACCTCCAACCGCGCCTTTTATTTGCTGTTTACCGTCGTAATGGCGTAGACACCTGTTAAGAAGACTGCACATTTCGCTCCTAATGCGCATGTCGATGCGAATGCGTGCGGCGCCCACTCGCCCGGCGCCTCTCCGACGGCAAATGACACCCGGCGCAGGCGCAATGGCCCCCGTTAGAAGTGCTCTCACTCTCTCTTGCGAACACGTGATAAGATGATGATTAGGGAACAGATGTTTATGACTTGTCACTTTTCCTCTCGCTTTTCCCAATTTTTATTTGTTTTAAAAAATACGATGACGAAACAGCCAATGTGCAACTGCCGGAAGGTACTTATTTCCCGGGAATGTACGTATTATACAGATTTCAGACGAAAAATGTACGTTGGAGAGTATGCTGTGAAGTATTATTTAGCAGGGGCATATGCAATTCGCAAACATTGCAGCGCGTGAATATCGTGAATAAACAGAAAAAAATGGGAATATATGACATTTTTGTACACTTACCTCTTAAAATAGCAAATTCTGTATAGTAGATACTAAAGCAAGAACGAAAACTTTCTTTCTGCTGACATAAATACATTCTACTCAATTTATATACGAAAATTTACTTTGTGTGCGATACTTTTACACACTCACCGTCTGACATAAATTTATTACTTTGCTATTTACTTCATTATTAAACAATCCTCTTATCATCCAAAATATCGCAATCAGAACCGATAGAAGGTGATGAACTTACATCTACAAGCACATGTTCAAAAGAATTGTTGAGATCTTCGCCCGTGTGCACGGCCCTTCCTCTCTTCCGTCGGTTCGGCTCGGCCCCAACTGGCCCTGCCGACGCCCCCCTGCCTTGCTAGGCCAGTCCGACCCTCCGGAGGCCTGCTACCGCTCCCCGCCCTCTCTCCGACCGCCGTGCGCGCAGTCGCCGAGCGCTCGTCTCGCCTCGCCTCGCCTCGCGACGTCAGGCTCCGATGCCGAGTCAGTGACACCGCGAAGGAACGTTTTGCCATGACCTCGGTCACCCTGCTTAACGTTGCCTCCCACCGCTCCACCCGTAGGCCTAAAGGAGAATAAAGAATGGCCCGGAGGGCACCTCCTGTCCCTACCGTACTTCCGCTCCCCAATACGTGGTGCAGGACCCTACGACGCTATTGTCAGTTTTGGGGGAGCAGCGATGTGAAATCTGCGCCGCCGCGGGTAGAACCGAAAGAGCGCCCAACGGTTCTTTTTCCTGATAAGTATCAGCTTGTATGTCCGGACATAAAAGCGTTCGAATCAAGTTGCAAATACTAAATATGTCAAGAACAATATATATGGCACCTGCTTGGCGTTTATTCGCGTGCTTATGTTAGATCTTCGCGTTGACTCCGCATCAGCTGATCTCGCCTCTCAGGCCTGCACACGTTCGGCGCACGCATGCCAGCATGCGAAGAGTAATCACTATGTGTATGACGTGTAATCATCCTCGACACTAGGTGAAAATTACTATCTGCGTTCATGTGCGACATCTAACGACTAGTCTTGGCTCGCTTTTCAACAAAGTAGCGAACTGGCGTCTTCAAGCAATTGAAGTACTTGGCCTGCCCAGTCAGTGCTGCGCTCTGACGGCGGCACTGAGAAGCACTGTAGTTTAAATATTGGATGTGATTTCGCAGGGTCCTTCCACTGCCTTCAGTGACGCGATTTTCGGAGAAAAATAAAATTACATCCACTTTACTCATAAATGCGCAAGCTTAGGGCGCCATTCAGCGGCGCTTCCGAGTGACGCGTCTGCTGGCAAAGCGTTTGTTTAAATGGAGGTATTCACACGAGTGACATAGTGGCGCTTCTGTGGCACTTAGGGTCCCTTCACACGGTGCCACTCAGCAGCACTTCCGAGTGGCGCGTCTGCTGGCAAAGCGTTTGTTTAAATGGAGGTATTCACACGAGTGACATAGTGGCGCTTCTGTGGCACTTAGGGTCCCTTCACACAGTGCCACTCAGCAGCGCTTCCGAGTGGCGCGTCTGCTGGCAAAGCGTTTGTTTAAATGGGGGTATTCACACGAGTGACATAGTGGCGCTTCTGTGGCACTTAGGGTCCCTTCACACGGTGCCACTCAGCAGCGCTTCCGAGTGGCGCGTCTGCTGGCAAAGCGTTTGTTTAAATGGGGGTATTCACACGAGTGACATAGTGGCGCTTCTGTGGCACTTAGGGTCCCTTCACACGGTGCCACTCAGCAGCGCTTCCGAGTGGCGCGTCTGCTGGCAAAGCGTTTGTTTAAATGGGGGTATTCACACGAGTGACATAGTGGCGCTTCTGTGGCACTTAGGGTCCCTTCACACGGTGCCACTCAGCAGCGCTTCCGAGTGGCGCGTCTGCTGGCAAAGCGTTTGTTTAAATGGAGGTATTCACACGAGTGACATAGTGGCGCTTCTGTGGCACTTAGGGTCCCTTCACACGGTGCCACTCAGCAGCGCTTCCGAGTGGCGCGACTGCATTGGTTTAAATGGGGGTATTGACACTGGTGGCGAAGCAGCGCTGCTGTGCTGCTCCGGGGCGAACTCACGCCACCAGCAGTGCAGACGCGCGTCTCCGCCACCCCCAGCAGAACGCAGTTCTAGTGGCAGCCTTCACATTAGGCCGCAGGGGCGCGCCACTGAAGCGATTGCCACCTGCTGGCTGCCTTTCGGCCGCCTGATCCCGCGGCCCCAGCGGTGTCGCTCGCGAATCCTCCCTCTCCCGCGGGCAGCGGCGCTAGGCGGCGGATGTGGGTGGAGGGACCCCCACAACGTTTCTCAGTGGCGCCATGCGAAGGCAGCCTTAGGCTGGATTTGGCTCAGAAAGGGTTCATTTTATGTACACGAGGTTAGGTGCCAAAATTTAAAAGGATGCGAATGCAGAATGTTTTAACAGCAGTGAATCCATAAATCCAAAACATTTTTTTACTGATATGTTATTGCCTTCGATACGGAGCTTGCGAGAAGATTATGGTTCTGGAGGAAATATGAAAACAGTTGAATGATGCTACATGTTTTCTTATGAAATGGAATTATTGAAGAGAAATGTGGAAAGATAAGCCGCGTCAAGATAATATCTAGTTAATGAGTAAATAAATAAACCTGAATAATTAACATCGTGAAAAAAATAAAACCATGAAAGAACCATAGACGTTATCGGTTATAATGATCTCGGGCGACAAACATCCCTCTGGCCAAAGGCGCTGTTGCCGCTCGATCGTTAGAACCAAATTATATAAAGACAATACATAACACGCGGCGACATAACGGGAGACACTTAAAGCTACCGACCCTAGCGGCCCGACCTGTCATAACCATTGTGATGTCACATACGAAGTGCATAAGATTGAAAGATGATTAGTTTGCATACGATTAAGTTTACGTATGTTTTGCAGAGTGATTCGAAACGTATTGTATATGTTTTGAAATTTAAAGTAGTCCCCGATTTTCCAAGTCAGGTTCTTAGTTTCGCTAGTGAGAAGTTGTCTTCCTGTGCCATTAAAGCACAAGAAAGATTCAAAGTGCCCTGTCTTGCCTATTTGTTAGAAGCCTTGTCGGTGCTTTGCGCAGGGTACATCAACGACAGCCACCCGCGCGCGGGCTACTACCTGTCGTGCCTGGCGACGCTCATCGGCGCCGCGCTGCTGTTCCTGGTGGGCGGCGGGCCGGGCGCGCGGCACGGCGGCGGGGGCGGGGGCGGGGCGGCGGCCGCGGCGCCCGCGCCCGCCCCCGCGCACGGCCTGTGCCGCTGCGGCGCGCTGCTGCCGCTGGGCGCGCCCTCGGCGCTCGCCGCCGCCGCCGTCGCCACCTCCCCGGGCGCCTCGCTGCGCGGGGGCGGCGGCGGCGCGCGCCTGCCCAAGTCCGTGTCCATGGCCACCACGCTGGACCTGCCGCCGCCGCCGCCCTCGTGCCTGTCGCACGAGGCGCTGTACTGGGACGCGGCCGGCCCCGGCCCCGCCCACGCCCACTCGCACGCCCACCTGCACCACCGCGCGCTGCGGCCCTGCAAGAGCGTGCCCGAGGGGCTGGCCAGGTAACGCTCCTCAACTTCCGTCACTGCGTGCGCTTCCGCTCTCGGAGGTTGTATTGCCTACAGCCCCTGTAGTGCGGTCACGATCATGCAACATCTACCGGCACGGCCGAGGACGACGCAGTGGCATTATGCCACCGTGAAGACGGGTCTTGACGCGCCAAGTTATAAAAACCGAAATATATGCTATCCAGGAGGATCCCAGACTCTGTCGTGGTGGCAACCAGTAGGAGGCTAGCCACCACGACAGAGTCGCGGATCGTCCCGAATAGCCAGGATAGACATTACTCCACTTTCATGCTAGTGCGTAAGTGCCGAGAGGTGAGAGAGAGCCCCCCCCCCCCCCCCCCACTCGACGGTGAGTTCCGGTGCCGATCTACACGTCGGCTTGCCGGGGCTTCTCTCCTCCGCGTATCTCACCCAGTGGATCACCTCCCCGTATCGGGACAAGCTTTGTGTTTCCGATTGCTCTCGCGACACATGGTAACGAAGGACAAGGAAGTGTAAAGGGCTCGCACGACTCCACTGAGCAGCGCTTCCGAGTGGCGCGTCTGTTGGTAAAGCATGTGTTTAAATGAAGGTTTTCCTACAAGCGACCCAGTGTCAAACTTCCGACACCAGCAGCGCAGACGCACTTCCGCGACACCGCCAGCAGAAAGCAGTTCTAAATGGCAGCCTTCACATCAGGCCACTCGGACGTGCCACTGAGCTTAGGGTCCCTTCACACAGAGCCACTCAGCAGCGCTTACGAGAAGTGTGTCAGCTGGCAAAGCATTGGTGTAAATGGGGGTATTCACACGAGTGAGGCAATGGCGCGCTCCCGCTCCCAGCAGCGCAAGCACTCCTCCGCTCCAGCGCCAGCGGAACAGAATTCTAAAGGAAAGACTGCACGCTCGCCAACTCGGACGCGCTTAGCTTAGTACATGTTGACTTTATTGCGGCTGTCGGTGCCCACAGCGGCGTGACTAACGAATCCCTTTCTTCCCACGCTTAGGTAACGCTGGTCAGGGCTGTGTGCGAAGAGCTCACCCTCTTCTCCATGACGCCGAGTGACTCCGTGTGCAGGCAGCCTAAGGGGGGTGGATAAGAAAGGTTCAGGTCAAGGAAGAAAAGTTCGCTGGCAGACTGTGGTCCGTTTTTAACAGTATTGCTCCACAATTCGTCTAGAATTGATCGGAGACTCCAAGTAAAACTACCAATCAGAGTGGTGTGCACCTAGAATGTTTCTCCAGAGAGTGGATGAATTCCATCCAGCTATATATAGCGATTGTCCAAAATCCACCATCGGAGACAATACAATGGTATCAGTTATTGCCCTAGTCTATCTCAGACGGCCTAAAGTGGGGTAGAAAGTGGAAGTGTTAAGCTGATGCAAATTCTCATAACTTACGAACTTCGAACTCGGTACCTGAGGCTTGTTTCCTGAATACATGAGCAGGTCGGCGGCTCTGATAGGTAGTTTTCCGTGGCTTCTCCGGTAAACGCCAGGTGAACGCCGGAGCAGCACCCTAACAAACGGGCCACGGACCACGGGCGATCATTCTTTCCTCTTCGTTGACCCATGCTCACCTCTTACTAATACACACTTGCACTCTCACGCACTACACTACAGCAGACGTCGCGAGAACAACCCGGAGTTTAGAGCTTGTCTCGTCTGGGGTCGTGCTCCGCTGCAGCGCGCTGGTGGGAGAGACCTGCTAGGGAAAAATCCCGCAAAGATCGGCGCCAGATCTCGCAATCCAGAACGGGGAAGATCACCGCCACTTCTCGAGATAAAACCTGCACCACACTTACGGGACTGGCGACCTTAGCAGTAGACCCGCCCGTATTTACTAATCAGTCAATATATGAGCACCTCCAATGGTTACAACAGTATAATTGAAACTTAAAAGTCGCTCACGCACAGTGGCGCACCCAAAGGGAAGGGGGACGCGTTGACCCCATCGTTGGTGAGAATGTAGGCTTCCGCGACCAGAGAGAAGCGACTTGGCTTTGCGGGGCACAGGTCCCGATGTTTCTGCGGCCTTCCTCAGGGCGAAAAGCCTTGAGATGCGTTGGGACCTGTGCCTTGCACGCGGCCTTCATTGGCGTTCTCCGTGTACCGGCAGGGCACAACCTAAGGCCCGTTCTGTTGCAGGTTCGCGTGGATGCCCCCGTACCCGGTGGCGCGCCCGGCCCGGAACGTGACGGTGGTGGAGCAGATGACGACGTCGGTGTGAGCTCCGCCCCCGCCCCCTGCTGGAACTGTTGCAAACGGTGCTCTTGTTGCTTACTTGTACTTGTTATTGCCTTGGCGGAGGATGAAACTGCTCCGTACAAGCGCACTGAATCGTTCACAAGGATTGGACAGCGTCGGATGTTTCGTTCGCCTGTCCCGCCCCGCCCCGCCCCGCCCCTCCCCGCGCCTACGTCTAGTCTGAAACGCCGCGGCCTTTAAGAGACAATTGCTGAAACTGAAGTGTGGCCACCCGTCTCGTAAATTCTTTCGAGAGTCGCACCTGCACGCACGGACATCGGTCTGAAACTCAGCGATGCCGCCTGCAGTGTTACCTTCGACGGGCAAAAATAATCCTCCGAATCCTCCCAGGAATGAAATTTTACTGCACTGATGGCTCTCCTCGAAATCAAGAACCACTGGCAGCACTCCGAATCGTCTGCTCGTTCGGCGGTCCAGGGGGGATGTTCGTTTCGGAGGTGCTGCATCTCGGCAAGTAGAGCGGACTGGAAACTCAACGCATTGAATGTTCGTAGCACTCACGTGCGCAGGCGAGAGCTACAGAAGTGTGTCTTATCAAAATGCCAATCGACTGGAAGCTACAGTTTTCATGATGTCAAATGCGTTCCGAGAACGTACTCTCGGTTTTAACAAATCTTTTACTCACATAAAAAAGCAGCAATAAAATTAGATTCAGTCAGAATATATTTGCAGTTGGGTGACCACACCAGCCTGGTAAATCAAAATAAAAATAGGAATTTCCATTAGTACAGTTGAATATTTCACAAAGTGGTAAACTATTTTAAGGAAGCGTGTCACACGATGCATTATTTGATTTTGATATTTTTAATCAATTCGCCTTTCTCGCAAAGAACTTAATATTTTGGACAAAAATGTGTACAGATGACTTTCAAACGTGTCTTTCCTTCGAGATCTACAGTAGGACAATTTCACATACAATTGTAAATTCTTTTTCTTAAAGGGCAAAGCTTTTATTAAACCTGTCTCAAAACTTTAGCTAAAATCACGTGTAAAAATGTTCGTTCTACAATTGTCAGTCATGCCGCTAATGACCTAATAAGTCACCATAAATTAATGCATTTGGGAACTTTTCATGTAATAACAATGTCATTTTAAAGATTACAAGATCTCTAGCAAATGAATTCATGGAACAAATCTATCTCTCCGCTTGACGTTCAAGAGACAAAATAATAACTAATGACCTCTACTGCATTAGCCATATTGAGAAACTCATATCTCCTATAGTTTTTTTCTCGTTAAAGAAAATAGTTCGTTTCAGTTTGCACAACCAAGCTCCAAATACAAAACAATTGAAAAATCTTAAAAATCTGACTTATCAAGGTTCTTTTTTTTATTGTGAAATATTACTTTTTAAATTTAGTTCATATAAAATTCTGATTTTCATCTTTCGGAAAGTCAAATTGTGTACATTTATTACAGTACACAAAAGGGTTAACGCCTCTCCTCCTTTTTAAGATTTTGAATTCATATTCAATACTGGTAACAAAAATGTTCGTTAATGTTATTATATTTGGGGAATTAAGTAACAAATGCATAACATGTAGGGACGTCGCAAAAAAAGTTTTCATTTTACTGTAAGTAAATTTCGTGCTCGTGTTCTCTTCGACCTTGTTTAATTGAGTTTGTCTGCCACGTCCACTGCTGGGGCGGGTGACCCTCCCCGCTGGATCCCGTGCTGAGGCACGCGTCGCTCGGCGGATATCGGTGTGGGCCCCTTTTCTTTGGCGGAAAACCACTAATCAGAGCGGCAGGCCATTAGAATTTTCCTCCAGACAGTGGTTGGTTTCACGTAGCTACGCAGCCAGTGCTGAAAATTCGCCACCGTCGGGACGCGAACCCAGGACTTTTCAGTTAGAATCGCTGGCTTTGAGCTACCTCAACCTGTGTTTGTTGTGATGAAATTGGAGTTGTCATTACTAGGAAATGTGTCGGTTTACTTTGTTGTGTACTTTTGTTGTTTTTCGTATTTGTTAGTATGCATTTGCTGCGATAAAATTTGAGACTTAATGAATATTTGATTTATAAAATTATATTTTGTTATTTTTATTTGAAAAAGTATTAAAACACTTCCATGAGGTTTATGGTTTTTGTTTTTTTTAACCCGGGTGGGGTTTTGGGGGTTGAGCAAAATTTAGTCGAACTGTCCTAAATAAATTCTGGAACACGTATTGGTGAAGAATTGACCAATTCCTATGTAGATTTGACAAAAATAAAGACACATTATGTCCAACCGGGATCTGAAGAATTGTACAACTTGAAAACGTTCGAAAGAAACACCTATGTACAATTCAAAGGCGAGAAAATACATTCAAAATTAGAGTTACAACTTCATGGCTGTGCAACAGGCTTCTACTCGAGTTCGGGCAGCATTATTACATTTAACAAGGTAGCATTTTTGCTGTTGCTGTTCTTTTTCTTACTATGAGCATAGTGGACTGCGCAAGCATTCCATGACTGTTCACTTTGATTTTTCAAGGTCCAGATTTGTCATTGTCTTTACACTTGATTTAGTAAAATGGACTAGTATAGTATGTCGCAAAATTATCATTTCAATGTTCGATCGAAGCTCTGAATACTAAGTGTAGATACGCATGTGACCGTTTCGTTCATACTTTTTCAGACATTCTTCTGAAAACCTAATATATTACGTACCGATGAAATAATGCATTTTGGAGGTTTGCAGACCCCAAAATCGTAAGACCGGTTGTGCTTAACCAATTGCACATTATATTCGGCGCTTGGTTTGTCTGGTTTCTTACCTGGTGACAAAATAAATATAAGTCTATCAAAGATTACATTTTGTCTATTTTGTTTTATGCTGTTTCGCTGTTCCGTAGTTTTCACGGTTAATGTTTTGGTCTATCTTCAGGTCTTAGTATGCAATTTAAAAAGCAATACTTCTAAGTAAACTTCAGAGGTTTAAAGTGATGTGACTAGACTAGAACTCAAAAATCAGAAACTGATTGAATGGGCTTCAGATAATTCATCACATAAATGCCATATTCATTTGGCTTAGCGTTACATACCTATTGTTATTTACTAGATATCCGAATATGAGGGTACTTTTGCTTCTCTATTCAGATAATCAAATCCAATTTTGAAAACAGTTTTTCAAGGTTAACGAGTTGTTTACAAGTGACTCGCCAAGATAATACCAATTATAAGAGGAATATGACTTGGACTTTCTAAATCCGCCAGTGTGGACTCGCATTATCAGTCTCTCTTCACAACGCCAGACAAGCAAGCAATGGTTTGAATGTTGTGTGTTACATATATTGAAAAAATTAAGTTTGTGATGTGCAGGAACACGTACGATTCGACTAACCTTCACCTGCGGCTCAGCAACTCCGTTGACTGGGCGCCAAACATGTTATAGCTGTATCAGTCATGACAGCACAACTGAATAAAAACGACTTGAAACATTCTACGCATTTCTTATCGCCTCGTCATGTGGCCAATCATGCATCACTTTCATTACGACCCCAAACGACTATAACCCATTGGTAGACGAAAGTTTGCTACGCACACGATTTGGTAAAGTAACACTACAAGAACCTTTCGAACATTATCCTATGTGTGCTTCTAATGCAATATTTATTGAGAATTGTTATAATTTGTACTTGGTACGTCATTTCGAGTGTAAAAAAATACACCAGTGGGTTCTGGGCAATGATAAATTAACTTTTCTAATGACCCTTTTGCCGAGAATTGGTTCCGTAACTCCACACCAGTTCATTGATGAATGCTCATGTTCCACATGAACGCTCACAAGCATCTCGTTACATGGCGAATCGGTAAATATGTATATAGCTAATTTATGCCATTGGAGAGAAAATCTACTTTCTCGATGCCAATGACAATACGCGCAAATTCATGAATTGATAGAGTACGAGTCCTGTGCACAATCAGTGCTTGGCCTCGACATCCGACACAGAAGCAGTGCGCAGTGAGATGCCAGTGGGACTGAGACACAATAAGATAATTACTGAAAACGTTTTCTACACGTACCGTAGGCACTGCATCTCTGAGGCCAAAAGGTACAGGAATTATATTTATTAATAATATTACAAAGAGCACAATGGTTTTGACCTTTTACACCTGAAATGACTATCTGTATTTTTTGCAGGTTCTTCATGTGAAATAGTCTTTTTTACAGCTGAACTAACCCAAAAAACGTAATGCCAGAACAAGGCAGTAGAATGGCACAATTTGTTTCACTTTATCTTTACAGCAAATGTAGGCTATAAAGTGGATTATTGTTTTAACTCACTGATTATGTGAAAAAATCTTTGCAGAAAAGCGATTAAGTATATATAATTATTTTCTTACTAGATTTCTTTTGAGCCAAGAACAATTTCATTACAGAGTGTACTGTTAAAGTAAATAAAGCATCATTGAGATTTATGGCCTTCGCCATTTACATTCTGGAGTTTGTACATCCACAACAGAATTCCATGGCCTAATTTGGAATGGTTAATTATTATTTTTATTTAACCACACATTTTTAGATAATAAAAAAGGTTCCCTAAGAATTGTGTTATCTAAAACACTTTCAAAAAAAATCTTATTCAAAAAGTCGCATTCCTATTTTCACAAAGTAGTGAACAAGATGTTTTTATTGAAACAATTGTCAATACTTATTAGCAATTTCCATTTTGAACCTTTGTAATTTTAAAAAATTAAGAAACTTGCTGCTACTTAAATTTCTGGTAAAGTTTTACAGTACACTTAATGTCAAAAGAATATGCCAGGCAAAGAAATTGTCTTGCACACTGTAAGGCTATGTATTGGACAAGATCAATATTTAGTATTTTGAGTTCATATGTATTTGCACTCAAGAAATAAATCAGATACAAAATGTAAATGTGACTGAACTGCAATAATTCAGGTTAAAAAATCAATGTCATCATTTGTCAGCAAAAACTGTATTAAGAATAGCCTACTTTCCAGACAGTGCACAAGATGCAATCTTCCTTTTCTTACTGCTTCCCTGCACAAAAATAAAAAATTATCTGTTCTGTCATCTGGCCATCTTCAAATCAACAATTGTTACTGAAATTTCTTAATGAAAGGAAATGCAATCCAGCAGCTACAAACTTCTTGCACACCTGAAAGAGATGCCTGTTCACATAACATCATGACAGTTCCATCCATATTGGCAGAAAATATGAAGAATTGAAATTAATTACAAAATTAACAAATTGAAAAATGTAAAACATTTTTGCAAACATTACTTTGCTTTTAGATTTTCATTTATAACACTAAAAATTGCAATGGCTGTTTGGGTGGGATGCTCTTTTAGTACTATATTGCATGCATGTTTTCCACATTATGTTCAAAATTTTGCCAACTTCTTGTTAATACTGTATGACAACTAGCTGATGCTATTTAACAATCTTCACTTTTGGTATTTAAGCACATTCAACCATTCACTCTAATTTTGATGTATGTGGATTGCGCACGTCTTTAAAATCCTTGAAACAGTATTAAATAAGTGCCAGATCAGAAATATACAAATCCAACAATAATATTTTTCTGCATTGAACAGCATTTTCAAATTTGGTCATGTAAGTCATGTTATACTTGGTAACACAGCCAGATATTTCCCAAACAATTATTTCTGACATTATTCATTATTACAAACTAATCAATGTTAATTTTATTCCAAATTTATAGATAAAAGAATTAAATGAATTAACTGACAAATGATGTATTAAATTTAATAAAACTGATGTAAAAGAAGAACAATACATTTTTCTTTTAAATAAGAGGGAGATAATAAAGTTAGCTAATTAATTTGCCTTGTACAAATTATATTAACTGGCAACTTCAGAACAAAGATTATACTCTTGTTGTTCAGAACATTATGTTCAAAAGATATCAATGACTGTCACTGCAACTTTTTTGGGTCAAAAAAGACAAACAACAAGTAACAAATTTATTTTAATGTTAGAACCATGTGAATGTCAGTCTGGGAATTCTTACAGTTTTTATATTTTTCATTGTTTGAACAAAGTTGCAATTGAATGATACACTGGATAGTACTGTAAGTTCATTGAAAATGAAGGTCTCTAAAATCTTTGTCAAAAATTAAATGTATGTTACTCAAAGTACTTGATAAATTGAAAAATAATGGAAATAGACATTAAAATACAAATAAGAAAATGCATTAGGTTGCTACATGTAAAAATAATTTGAATACATTTTCGCTTCATGTTACCTGGGATCAAAATGGAATACCTATTCATCATAATGAACTGAAAGTGTATTTCTTAAAAAGTGTTCACTTCAGATGAGGAATTGCCTTCCTCCAAAGTATGATCTCTATTACTATAGAAATCTCTCTGTGTATTGTCTCTCTCCTGATGCATGATTACATAAATACTCACAAAAACCAATACACAACTATTTTTGTGAATATGTAGCATTCCCAAAACTTTTCACTAGACAAAGAACAGATCAGCAATAATTATGTATTAACAACAAAGCTTGTTGTTATTTCTCATATCTAATTCCACCTCAGATTCAAACGAAACAAAGACTATTTTGCGGTGCTTTTACAATATACTATTTACAAAGAACCACATCGCACAAAGTGATTGGATGAGCTTGGTAGATATATATCCTGAGTGAACAATAGGAGTGATTCAATGAAAGTTGTCATTGTTTTCTTACACAATGAACAATCGTTGACTGAAGTATGATTGTTGTGATGTCTTTCTAGCCATCCACTTCATTTGTTATTAAATTTTTCTGGTTATTTCACTTTGCTCGTATGTAAATGAGTCTTTAAAAAAGCTCTCCTATATGTATACCTTTCCATGTTATATTGTTCTTCAAAGAAAATTATGAAGCAGTAACTATTGTACATCTTCTACTGATGATAAGCCAGTTTATACATATGAAAAGATTGAGAAATATAAAATGTACGTTCCTCCTCATGTGGTTTTATTTAACCTTGGTATCCTCATGCAAGTTTTAGTGACATTAACTTTCATGTGAAGTAAACGTGTCCTTATCCTGCATTTGTATATTAGTACGTTAAGCTATTTTTATTAAACTAACAATATTATAACAATATTCTTCAAAACACTAAACTCAAAACAACTACCATAAAAATGCAAAAGAAAATGATCAGTCCCAAAACTCCTTGATCAGTACATGCCACACATGACGTGCAATGTATTTACAAGCAGTCTTCATATAAAACCATCATAAGATCTTTGCATAGTGTTTTATTCAATTTCACATCTGTGAAATCTATTTTATGCCCCAGCAAATAGGCACAGGCATCTTACATTATCTGCATCTAAAATAGATATGACCCAATGTTCTTTTTTACTCTGTTGTTTCACCTTTTACTAATGCAAATTTAGTATTTTCTGGGAAGTATTGATAATTGACCTCAAAAATATGGTAATATTAACACATGTGGAGGTATGTAAAGTGTGTCCCAATGGCAAGGTTACAATTCATCTGTTTTGTAGTTTCCTTATAACACATCCTAACTAAAAACTTAAGATACACTGGAATAAATACAAGAGCATAAGATCTCAAAGAAGCATCTAAGTAATAATTTCCCAGACATGAATTTTCACATTCTCATATATGTAGTATCAAGAAAATGCTAAACACACTAGTTACTACATGTTTTTCAGGATCTTCTCCAAAATGAATATTACCAATTGATCTGTCGAAAATCTGAGGCCCTTTAAAATTGAAAAGGATATTTTAATTTTTAAGGGCACATTTCATGAAGCCTTTGTCCTAGCCAGCTTGTGTGGCACAGAAGCTTATAGCATTAGCACCGAAGCTTGTGTTACAGCCAAACTGCGGTTTCAAATCTTCCATAATGCATTCACGTGTGTTCTGGCACAGTGTGCATTTGAAGTACATTTCAAACATCATCCCCCTTGGACCTAAAATCCTTGATTTCTTTCCCTTCACTAGTAAATCTTTCTTGGGTCAATTTTTATGTATCCATGGTGTTCTGACTTCCTATTCCAAAGGACAGGGTTCGATTCGCAAGGAGAATGTTTGTTAGTTTTTTTTTTCTTAAAATCTGTCCCTTGCATAGAGTAAGGTTCACATACAAATATGGTACTGGACCTCTGAACTTTTAAAAATTGCAACTTCAAATCTTCCACACTTCTTTTTCTGCAGACTTTTTCACAAGATGGAAGAATTAATAGGATACAATTTCGAATTTTATATGACATAACCATCACAAACAATATGAATGAGAAACTATGTGCTGTTTTAACACCACTAGTTGATTCTTGTCACCTGATGAGTGAACTCAAGACCGCCACATCTGTCAGAGGTCCTTACAAAACACCAGAGAAGTTGAACATTTGTAGTTTACACTTGGAGTAACTTCATTACACACGAATCCAGCGTAACAAGCTACAAACGACTATGGAGAACTTTTAAAAACCAAAACCATTTCCTTCGGTTATGGGCCCAGTAATATATTTGATGCAAACATAATTTTTTCAACCATGGTATTGAAAGGGATTTTAATGATTTCAATTTCAATGTATCATTTGAAATTTGCTTTTATAATTTTAGAGAGAACTAATTATCAAAATAAACAAGTTGTATCAATTGTTCACAAACTTCTTTCTCCAAAGATGACAACTGAATAAATAGGGCTTCACCATACCATACAATCACTTCAGTTTTGCATTTTATTACTTTCTGGACAATACATATATGCAAAAATGAGATCTATTTGTTTACAACAAAGTATGGTTAGTATTTCATGTAGTAAGCAATAATTACATATACTTAAATGTTCTGAAAGGATAAACTTTTCCTTTGTCTAATTGTTTCTCTGCATGAAACTACACACAACAAAATTCATTTCTCTAACATATTTACATATCTATCATTTATAGAGTAAAAGAGCAAGCAGAACTAAGAAGAGAAAAAAGCTACGACATTCTGAAGAAATTGTAACACACACATTAAACATGGCCCACTTGGAATAAGCATTCAATACAGAAAGATCACCTTTACACAAATCTAAGTAGCCTCCCTATGTAACCCCTACACATTAAAAATAATTTTTTTATGGTCTTATTTCTTAAATACAATTCTGTTTCAGTTGTTGAGAGTTGATACGAATGGACAACAAATCACACATTCCAAATAAATTGCCTTAATGGAATGTTATCACAAGTTAATTCAAGTTTCAAAGTCAACGCATATTTTTAAACCCACTCATAGTGAAAAGAAATAGTTACATTCATTCCATGACCTTGTTACATGAAAAAAATTTATCATATGCTAAGTTTATTCTTTGCCAATCTTAACTTTAACAATACACTTGTATTTCAATAATTCATTAATGCTGGTAAAGCTTTAAGCAATTAAAGAGTAATCACTTGTGACGATCTACCATTATATCACACAGTCACTTTTTCTAGACTGGATGAATATTCCCTAATTTACATTTAACATTTCTCTTGTTTCTCTTCTTTCTAAAATCTTCAGTTCTTAATATACAAAGGCAGTGATTTGTGCAATCTTTGGATAGTCCTATGTTTAATTCTCACTGTGTATGATAGTCACAGGTATTTCTAACAGAAATTCACCAGTGTTGAGGAATGCTCCTTTGTGCCTCTTCTAATCCCTGCAATATTAGTGTAGATGCTGAGAGATCCACATTGAATCATTTATCCCTCGGCATCTCTTATTTATCGCGTCCTCTTCTAACACGACTGACCTCGAACTCCCTTTCTCTATCCTACAAACACATATACATAATCATATTATAAAGAGTGCAAACAAATATAAAATTCCTGCAGAAACAATGAAGAGCCAATGAAATTATATGCAATTTATTTCAATAATTTTGTTTTATTTTTTTATTAAACCAATAGGTCAACAATAGGCCTAAGCCAAAAACACATATAGAGTAAAACCTGTCTAAGACAGAACTTCTGTAATCCTGGCCAAAAAATCTCAGACCAGAACGATTTTTTAAAGTGAAAATCACCTCTACATGAGGAGGAGTGAAGGGTCACATCCTGAGACAACAGAGTGAGTAACAAGTTTTTCCTCTTATACCTGCTCATGGGGAATCTTTGGGGAACTTGGCGAGTGTTTTGCTGCAACTTTCTCATGCTTTGGTATGGTTTTCAAGGTTGCAACAAAAGTGACTTCACTGCTGATGCTCTAAATCCTTAATATTGATCGTCCTCACCACATTTTGCCGCTTCTCAAGACGACCCTGTGTTGATAGAACGGCTGCAGGACGGGGGGAGGGTTTAAAAAACCATATGGCCAATGATGAGCCTACCTTGATGCAACTATGAGGATTCAATAAGATTTAATTTTGTAAATATTGAACATTTGCTAAATTTGTAAGATACTTGCGAGATAAATGCTTTTCTTATTTTTTCCTGTGTTTTGTTGTTGAGTTTTTTATTTTATGGAATATTCTTATAGATAAATTATGTTTGATTTTCATTATTTTCTTTTACTAACAAAATTAGAACATCAAAAATACAATACTCAAGATATATGGTGAATTTTTGGCAATCCTCTATAAGTCGGAAAGCTGAAAAAGTGGAAGTTTTTGAAGGAACTACCAGGTTTTGTCTTAAGGCAGGTTGTTCTGTATGTCCAAATGGTAATATCAGCGCCAGAATATGAACACACCAAACATACAGAAGTATTAACAAATGGTGTTTCAATGGTACAGACTAGGGTCATCTAACCAGCTCTATTAGGACTGCAGAGCAAACTGCTTCAAAGCCTGTAGTCAGAATGAGCACTTCAACGGCCAATGAAAGATGCAGGTAGGTTCTGCTTGACGAGATACGACACGGCAAAGAACAGAGTCGGTGGTTCACAGAACAAACCATTAACTCACAAAACATATTATAAATCAACTTCAAGGCAAACTTTAGAGGATTTTGTTAATTTTTCTTCCATTAGTCAAGTTCAGAGCCTTTCAGTTGATCAAGTCGTCTCTTTTGGAAAACCAATTAAGTTCTGATTGATTGATTTTTGTTAAAAAACAGTAAATACTGTATGTGATGTATGGGTAAGAAAAACACAATAAAAAATTAAGAACATGCACATTGAAAATTGAACATGAAAACTGATTTAATTACTACAGTGCTTTACTGCTGCAGACTTCACAAGTTCAAAATTTCCTTTTACAATCTCCCCCCCCCCCCCCCTTAATTTCATGTTTTGAATTACATTGACCAACAAATTGAGATCTTTAGCTGTTCATAGACAACTTTCAACATGAATTTGAGATACATATTATTAAATTACAATGGGATTGAAAGTTGAAAAATAAATTGAAACAAAGTACAATCTGTGTAACTTAAAAAAAGAAATAATAATAATAATAATAATAATAATAATAATAATAATAATAATAATAATAATAATAATAATAATAAACAATTTTTCTTTTTTTGCAAACTTTATTAAATTCTGCTAAAAAGTTCAATATTTGACGAGTTCTTGAAACAAGTTGCACTGAGTTAGCAGTGCCAAATATACAAGACCTGATTCCAAGCAAAATGATATAACTGTTCTAGACATAATTCTTAAAAATTTACTTTTTTGAATTCTTCTGTAAACAAAAGACAAAAATTCCATTTCAAACATAAGTTTTTGTTAGTTTGATCCTTTTTACTTTTGCGTATACTAGTGTACAGAACACAAAATGCAGCTGCAAAAATGGAGATTTTTTGGCAGAAAACCCCATTTTCGTGGGCCTCATACTGAAAAAGAGGATAATTCTTGCTTATATTCTTGCAAATTATTCCCTCTAATATTGGACAGAATCCATGTTTTGTGGATCCTTGATACAGGAAAAATTAGTTTACGCCAAAATCACTGTTTGGGAACAACACAAAACTGCAGGCAATTTTTTCAAAAAATTAATATTCCCTGATCAATCTGGAAGATGTTGTGGACCCTTAAATTTGAAATTTTGATGTTTGGAGACACTTCATGTGAAGGCTTGACAACATTTTAGATTGTTCCTGAAAATGGCTCCATACTACATCACGCAACTAAGCTGTTAATACATGGATGACCTTTAGTTTAGGAAGTATGGTTTGTTCAAGATTCTGACCTTATTGCCTCGTTCAAGTCCCCGATGTCCTCTTTCACCACGCGAACTGTGATCAGTGTAGCGACCGGGATCACGAGGCCCTCTCCTGCCAGATTCCTTCTCATCATCCACATAACCACCAACACGTTGCCACACACTACCACGTCCTTTGCTCTCAGAGTGCCCTCTGGCTTCTTGGTTTCTGCAACACATTTTTTGCTGATTATATAGTCATAATAGATAATGTTAATTAACTGCACAAGTAAAAAATTGAGACACAGTCAAGATAACTACGGCATGCGCGTAGTGCCAATCTCTGCACCTAGGACTGCAGGTTCTAATCCCATCTGGCCATGCATGTTTACCTATGTGTTGTGGCATGGTGTGCTTTCCCACACACTGCATCGCCTTTTCAAGCATTTCCTACCCTTCACGGTTTGTGAACATGTCACAGAAGCCTGCGGTGCGAGCTACCTTAATGTTTCACATGGGCAGCGCCATTCCCTAGTATGATTGCGTAGGCTTCCGCAGCCAGAGTTTGTATTTTCTAGGCTACCTGGGATGAGCTGTGCCTCTGTTGCGGCTGATGTTTCGGCCAACATATGGCCTTCTTCAGAGCTTCAAATGGCTAGCAAGGCTGCCTTATATGGGGGAGAAAGAGTAAGCGAACCAATCCCGCTCCAGGTTCCTATCAGTGCACTCAGAGGAAGGCCACAACATGTTGGCCGAAACTTCAACCACCATAACAGAGACGAGGTTCATCCCGGATACCCTAGAAAACGCCATTCCCTAGTATTTGCCCTCCTGCCAGGTATAGTGCAGGGCTGGCAACACCAGGTGTATGATGTATGGACCTACGAAGCGCTTCTTAGATATGGACATGAATGACATAAACAATGACAATTCACATATAATTAAAGAGATTTAAAAAATAACACCTAAGAAATTTGTTCGTAATGCTAGTACAACAGTGCAAAGAATAGGAAAGTTTAAACACTTATGTATAAAATACAAATCAAGGCAATAGTAATCACAACATTGGAAAGAAGGTTCTAAATGTATTAATGTTGACAGACATTTTTGCTAATTCATTTTCTGTAGTTTTTTGTCTTTCGTTTTTCCTAACAAACTGTGTAGTTTATATAAAAAACGTTAGTAGAGGTTTGCCAGCACGAGGTTCAGAAGGCTCTTGTATACACATATCAGATCCGACCAGAAGACATGGACCATTCGGTGTCAAAACGCATTGATTGAAAAATTGTGTTGATTGTGAAAACGCATTGGTTATAAAATTAAGTACTCTTCAAAACAACTTCATATTAAGTTCAATGTCATATGACGCCATTTTGCTTGTGTCATTCACCAAGTTCTTGTGGAAGTGAACCAATTCTTTCACATCTAGTACGGTAAGGGATAAGAGCCAAATAATGTATACTGCATTATAAAATTGTCTGTTTATTAATACTAACTAAACAGCCAATAAATTAATACTGAATAACAATTGAATAATATATTATTAATACATAAAGTCGTCGTAACATCGTTTTTTTGTGACCGTTGCAATGGACATCTGAGCTGTGATAATGATTAGACGTGTTTATTCATAGCTCCGATTGTATTAATTCGTATGCGACGATTAGAGTGGTAGTTTTTCTTTTTCTGGTTCATCAAACTCTGCTTTTGAATTCCTTGGTTATTCGATATGTCGAACAATAACCTCATTGATGAAGAAGTTGACGATTTGGAGATTGTTTGTACGCTGTGCACCGAGAAGATTATAAATGCTAAGTTTGCACGCTGTGATAGTTGTGGAAAATCAAACCACTACAACTGTGCAAAAATCACTCCAACCGAACAGAGAAGCCTGGAATTAAGGAGCAATAGAAGATTAAAATTTTTTTGTAATGATTGCACAAATGGCATGAGCGCATTGCCACAAATACTATCAACAATCTCAGTACTTCAAGATGAAATTAAATTACTCAGACAATCAATTTCTGAATGTAAACATCGAGACATAACATCTGTTGATCAACAACCACAAGATTTTGATATCGAGCAAGTTATTGAAGAAATCGCAGACAGACAGATGAAAAGGAGAAATATTATTTTCCATGGTGTTATAGAATCCGAGAAACTTAATGTGGCTGAACGTCAAGCCGAGGATGTTCAAAATGTAACAAAAACACTCTCATTGTTTAATGATAATTGTCCTAACATAATAATGACAGCTAGACTTGGAAAGAAAAACAGTAATAAACCACGTCCATTGAGAGTTGTACTAGACGATCCACGAACTGTAACAAGTATCCTGAAACGTAAAAATCTCTATAAAGGACCTATTGGGTTTTCCTCAGACAAAACCTTACAACAGAGAAAACATATGTTGTCTCTCAAAAATGAACTGGAACGTCTCAATTCAATTGAAGGTGGTCAACAAAAAACTATTAAATATATAAAAGGTTGTCCAAAAATAGTAGATATTGATCTCTCTAAATCATTAAACTCAAAAAACCCATCAACAAGCCCAACAAAATCCGGATCTATTACCAAAATGTAAGAGGCCTTAGAACCAAATTTCATCAACTGAAGGATATCTACCACCAATCAGACAGCTGTGATGTCATCATTCTTACTGAGACTTGGCTAAATGACAATTACCACAATGCAGAGATGGGACTCAGGAACTTTAACATTTACCGGAAGGATAGAAACTCGGACACAAGTGATTGCGATAGAGGTGGTGGAGTATTAATAGCGGTTAATAAAGAATATTCTAGTTACAAAAATCAAATAATACATAACGATATTGAACAACTCTTCATAACAATGAAAACAAAAAATGATACATTAATTATCGGTGCAATTTATTTGCAACCCAGAGCTTCACCTGACCTCTATCGAAAACACTGTGACGATGTAGAAAAATTGTTGGAAAATCAAAATCATAAAATTGTAATGGCGGGAGACTATAATCTTCCAGGTATGAATTGGTTAAATCTTAATCATGGAGTGACATTATTGTCCAACCCTGACTATATAAAAACAGTTTATGAAAACGCTATCTCTATCTCGGACTCTTTCGGATTCTTAAATTTAAAACAATACAATGATAAACATAATCATGTAGGAGGACTTCTGGATTTGATATTCTCAAACGGACAAGTAGAAAATCTTGACATATCCATAGACCCCTTAATCTCACCTGATTTCTACCATCCTCCATTGACATTTGATATAGATTTTTGCAATAATGAGGATTCACAAAATCTGAAATTTAATTTTCAAACATACGATTTTGACAAAGCAAATTATTCTGAAATAATAAACAATTTAATACAAGTAGACTGGAATGATATTCTAAATAGTAATATACTTTTATCCCTTGAACATTTTTATCAAACATTGCAAACAATTATAAAAGAACATGTCCCACAAAAAATTATAAGATCATCCAAATATCCTGTATGGTATTCTCCTGAACTAAAAGAATTGATTAAAACAAAGTATAAATCTCATAAAAATTACAAAAGAAATTCCAACACAGAAAATTATAATATTTTCTCACAGTTTAGAATTCGTACAAAAACCCTTCAACGAGAATGTTTCAATAAATACGTACATAACACTGAATATCAAATTAAATCAGACATTAAAACTTTTTATAAATTCATTAATAATAATAAGAAAGACTCCGGGTTACCATCTATCCTTACATTAGGAGATCAAATGAGCAATAATGGACTAGAAGGAGTTAATCTTCTAGCTGACCACTTTTTATCTGTATTTGAACCAGAAAATAATAATTTAGTAACTAACCAAAATCGCATCAATAACTCTAATCCGTGCAATATCAGAACCCAGATACCATCCATTGAAATTACATATGGTAAAGTACTACATCAACTGTTAACATTAGATGAAAATAAATCTACCGGACCAGACGGAATCCCATCTAAATTTTTGAAAAAATGTGCATCTATTCTATATAAGCCAATATGTGATCTTTTTAATAAATCACTACGAGAGGGAATATTTCCCGATAAATGGAAAGAAAGCTATATTACTCCCATTCACAAATCAGGTGAAAAAACAAACGTAAAAAACTATAGACCGATTTCTCTGATAAATGTTATTCCAAAAATGTTCGAAGCAATAATAACCGAAAATATTAAACCATACATTAATTCATTTATAATAGATGAGCAACATGGATTTGTGAATGGGAAATCAACCTTAACAAACTTGCTACTTTTTTATAATGATATCATAGAAGCTTTGGAGAATGGATTGCAAATTGATGTAATATACACTGACTTTTCAAAAGCGTTTGACAAAGTTTCGTTTGAATTACTTGAAGAAAAAATAAAAAATATAGGTATAACAGGCCCATTGCTCCATTGGTTCCACTCATACTTGAGAGATAGATCTCATTATGTGAAATACAAATCTTTTATTTCAAAAAAAATGAAGATAACATCCGGAGTCCCTCAGGGATCACATCTTGGTCCACTTTTGTTCATCTTGTATATAAACGATATTTATACGTCCTTCACAAATAGTAAATTTTTACTTTTCGCAGATGACTGCAAATTTTATCGTGTAATTAAAAGCGAATCTGACTGTACTGAATTACAAAATGATTTTTTTAATCTGGTAAATTGGTGTGAAAACAACAATATGAAACTAAATGTTGAAAAATGTAAAATTATGAGCTTCTCAAAAAGTAAATCTGTAATCAATTTTCGATATGGAATTAATAACATATACTTAGACCGAGAGACTCAAATTAAAGATCTGGGCATCATTTTTAACTCAAAAGCGAACTTTATCGACCATATCGATTACATAACAAGTAAAGGCCTCAGAACTTTAGGTTTTGTTAAAAGACACAGCGGTGAGTTCAAAAATATTGATACGCTTACAACATTGTACAATTCATTAATTAAACCTATATTAACTTATGGTTCTACGTTATGGTCTCCCTATTTCAACACTCATATAAATAGAATCGAAAGAGTTCAACATAAATTTTTAGCATATGCATCGTTTAAAGCACATTTACCAAATCCATCAATAAGTCATAACTATACAGACATAATGAAATTAACTAATCTTAGTACATTAGAATCATATAGACATTATATTGATGCTTGTACTCTGTATAAAATAATGAATGACAAAATACAATGTAATAAATTGAAATCTTTATTTACCATCAATGACCAATTATACAGTCTTCGAAATGTAAAACCATTTAAAACTATTTTATACAAATCATCGTACGGCCTATACTCTCCAATAAGCAGACTATCGCGAATAGGCAACAACACACTATGTCCGTCCCTTAAAATACCATCTTTTTTTTCCTTCAAAAATAAGGCAAAACTATCTATATTGAAATGTTGATTGTAAATATATTGTATATGAACTATATATATAATGTAATATTGTTGGGCTATAAGCCTGTAAGCTTGTAAATAAATAAATAAATAAATAAATAAATAAATAAATAAATAAAGCAATAAAGCAAATAAAAAACAAATCAATTAATAAACGAACCAATCAGATGTGAGAATGCACTCACCTTCCACTACTCTCTTTATTTCTTTCATCCACAGGATCAACACTGCTCAACTGCTGTTCACGATCTAAACAGAACAAATCAGTAAAGAAAATCATGAAAACTAAACATTTCATCAACCATTAAATACATATAGTAATGTGAAGAAAGTCTATTATTTTTTTCAATTATAGAACATGAAAATGAAATACATTTTATTTCAATAAGTAAATATGTACATTAATTGATTATTCAACTTATTTATCATACTTGTCAAAAACATCTATACAATCAGGCGATAGGGATTATTTTTGTAACACGGTGCATGAAGGATGGCAGATCCATTATACCACAAGACTTCATGGGCTTGAATAACAAGCTGAAAACTAGTGAAATGAGATCTAGATTAGGTTAGTCCTCAGAGGTTCACTATAGCCAAAGTCAATGGCTCTAAACTAACTCAGCCAGTTTATGATGTTCAATGATTGGCACATTAGCAAAGATAGAGATTTTAAAAGCATATGCATTGTCTTTAAATGAATAAATAGATTATTAATTTTTAATTAAATGAAGAGTGAAATTTGCAAGAAGCAAGATAAGAGGAAATTTTTAATGCTTACAGTCACTTGCGGAATAGAAGATGCCTGCGTTGGGGTCATTGCTATCCCAATCCGCTTGGTTAAACGGGATCTCGTAGGGAGCAAGCTCCTCCTCTTCCTCTGGAACTCTGTTATTTAACAAAATATGAATTAGGGCACTTTCACAACACAGCAAAGTCAGAAAAATCTCAACTTTTGATAGCTCAAGAAGTAAAACATTCATTTCATTCTACAGCAAATACATATGAAATTATTGTTTTACATCAGTTTCAACTTTAATGGGGCATATGACAGACATTTTCTAACATAGTGTACATGACATTTATTCTGATAAGCGACTAGTACCGGAAAACTCCTTCCTATCCTTCCCTTGTTAATTGTTTTGTTGCTTTACAGAATCCACCAGTGAAAAGGACATGCATGGAGAAGTAAAGAAAACAGTGACTACAAAAATACAACCAATGTGTTAAAGATACAGGATAAAGGAGAAAATGTAAATAAAGCTGTAGTGGACTGAGAGAAGAGGGCCAAACAATAATAATTAGCTAGAATTATTTTCATAGTAAACGATTTTAGATAAGGTTTTATGTTTTCATCCAAGGTGGAACACTGGTGACAAAAATTCAGTTATAAACATTTACTTATTACTTACTCTCACATTTACTTCAAACGAATGCATTCTAAAGAGACTACTTCTAAGAAAATTCAGCATTACTGCACTCTTTGAATGCACTTATGACACTGAATAATCAATATCATAATTTCTCAAATAAGAGGCCAGCCAAGAAGTAGTAGAACAGGGGTTTGCACAGAGGTCCCCAGCCAGAATGGGTTCATTTGTTCCGAGTTCACCTCAATTTTTTACTATCATTTTTGTATTGCTAAATCTGTTCCAAAAAAGGAACACCACTTTTACCCAAATATAAGTGAACTCTGAATATAAGACAACCTAATTTTGAAGACGAGAATGAGAATTTTTAAAATTTTTAACTAATTCTTACTAATAAGTTAAAATGAAATTTCAAATGGTCTAATTGATTAGAAAATTGCTTAGTGATGAGAATGTTGATTGCTTTTTTCCTGAACTACCATTTTCTTGTTTCTTAAAATCATCATAATCATCGTTTTTGTCACTACCCTAAACATCTTTCTTTTTGGTCCTCCTTCCATGTTATGACTTTTTAGGGACCTATAACAGTTTTCTGCATTGTTATTAGTCTTGAATCTGACACCACTGAAGAACATTCACTTCTGTGTCCCCAGATTTTCAGACATTCGTTTGAGATTCTCTATTTACCAGCCTATTTAAAAGTGTTGGCCTAAATAGCCCAGCAAATTCATGGGGGATGTCAAGAATTTGACGATGAATATAATTATATAGTATTAGATATATGTTATATTTTTATATTCTTATTACACAAGTATTATATTATATTTTTATTATTTTCAAAGCTTAATGTTACAACAGCAATTACGAATTTCATGTCATGGAAAGGCAATGTAAAAATATAAATCTTAAACAACTAGGTTAAATCTGCAAGTATAAGACAACCTTGTATTTTTGAAATGAGATATTCAGGCAAAGAAACCTTGTCTTATATTTGGATATTCACTGAAAATGGAAATCAAAATTTCTATCACAATACAGCAAGGAATACAGAACTTGGTAGTTCTAGAGAAAGAGGCACATCTTCACTATATTCAATGGTGATTGACAATTTGACAACATGAATGAAATCAGTGATTCTTAACACAATCTCAGGTTGTAGTTGAAGACTGGCTGTATAAATGATGGAAAAAAGAAGAGACTGCTGTACAAGAATTTGAAGATGTCAAATACAATGTACCTTTTACTACAACTTCTTGTCTCTGATGATTATTAAAACATAATATTGAAGAAACAGATTAGAAATTATTTGAAGAAAAGCATACACAGCAGCAAAAATCCATGCTGAAAGTTATTTAGTAAGCAAACTATAACAAGGCAAATTATGAATTGAGGCAACCCACACAGTGATCACCACAAGAGATTAACCACCATCCAAACAGAAATACTAACATTACTTCCCTCTTCACACAAAACTCCAACTCTAGGAGAAGCATTTCCTCTCTCAATCTACAGTTCAAAGCTCAAGATTTTAGTCAATCTCATATTTATTTTAATGGCCAGAGGCACTCAAAAGCAAGACCTCTTATCTGGGAATGTTCAATGGCATTGTCAAAACCTGCCATTACTTTGTTTTTCAGTGATAGTTAAGGTTCCATGTGGTTCATTTGAATAATTTTAGTTGCTCACTTATATAGGCTTATTTCACAACCCATTCAGACACAACAGCAATTAATATAACACTAATTTTTGCCTAATTATATTGAGGGTTATGGTTGGTGAATAATATGATTCATAGCTACTTCACATACTGCTTAACGTACGCTGGGGCTGAGGTACTTCCTTGTTTTTGCCAACTCGAGAATATTCCCATAAAGCCAACTTCTTTATGTGGCTAGAATGCAAGAATAGTTTACCTCAAACCGTCTATTTAAAGAAGTATTATTTACACAGATTATTATGCGAGTAAGAGTTGGTATATTGTGAATTTAGTTGAAAGTGAATAGCACATGCTCTTTGATATTCGGAGGTTGTAACTGTCTTTTTATTGATGAGCAGGTCTTACTTTAAATTTCTCTATAAAAGAATTCATAAGAGGGCTAGATTGTAAGTAATGGCAACTCTCTCTCTCATTTGTGAGAATACAAGCTCAGATGAAAAATATGTAATATACACAGGAAAGAGCATGGACACAACACACCAAAATTGGTTTTCTACGGAAGAATACATTTCACAAAGCAATGTGTCTTTGATGTTCTTTTACTGTTTTAGAACCAGGTGAAAAAAGCTATAAAGCTAGCAGGTTAGTCAAGCTAGTAGGCTCAGCTAACTTCCTTTGGCCAGAGCAAAACATATAGTGAGGATTGGACAGCTCTCAAAAGGTATCTCCAATCCAGTCCTTACCCGACAACCTAACTGTGCTTATATGATGGCTGAGCAACACTATACAAATGAAAATTTCAAGCACAATCACTACGTGGAAAAGTGTACATTTCAAGTTCCAGATTGTTTTAGCACCTCAAACTTTTCATAAGAACTACATGTGACCTCAACTATCACTGGCACAAAATAATAATAATAATAATAATAATAATAATAATAATAATAATAATAATAATAATAATAATAATAATAATAATAATAAATTTAAAAAGAATCAAGGCAGGTTTCAATGAGACATAACACTCCACCTGCCTTACAAAGGAGGCATTACACACTCTCTGAGCATATTTAATGCAACACACTGCATGAACAACTGAACTTGCTACCAGGCGGCCCAGCCCCTCTCTGAGCAGCTTTTCATTTACGAATGGAGCAAGAGGAGGCTTCCCAGAGAGGCACTCCAACTCCACACGTACATAAGCACTCGCCTTTCCCACCGGCTCCCGCCACCCCCACCGCCTGAGGACTGCCAGCCCTTGTGTGGTGCTCCGTGCACATTCTGCCATCCAGCAGCTTCCTGCACAGAGTCTGGAAAATAAGACAACCTACAATTTTCAAAATGAATTACAAAACATATTCTACCAGAATATTGCAGAAACCAATCAATGTTTTTTAAAGTAAAGATTCATTAATTTTTTTGTATATAACTACTTATACCTAGTATGGAAGAAAGCATAGAAAAATGCCAATTTTTCAAAGGAAATATTCGTTTCGTGGGTCCCTGGTACCAAAATCATGGATTTTTCTCCTACATGTAGCACATTATATTCTTGAATATGTCGTGTAGTCAGAATCTATGTGATTTGGATCCTTGATACTGAAAGTGATTTCCAGTATGTCTCACAGTATATCTGCCTGTACTGTGAACATCATTACCGCCTCAACCGCACACAGGGTTTTCACCAAAATTAACATTCCTTAATCAATTTGGCATGTCACAGCCCCTCAAATTTGACACACTTTAATTTTTGAGAGTACTTTACATGAAGCTCCTATATAAGTTTTCTCCAAAATGGTGCCAAATAGTTTGCTCGAATACAGTATATTTGGTTTCCTTTTTTGTTAAGTGGTTAATAATATGGTGTACTATTTTCATCAAAACCTTTGGAATTTCAAAAATTATATAAGTTTTGAAAATAATTCAGTTTTGATCCTTTGTAATAGAAACTATTTGAATCAGCAAACAATCCACAGATTTTATTTAATAATACTACTGACAAAGAAACCGCCTCTTCTCTAGCAAAATAATGAGTTCCCAAAAACATTAACAGATAAAAAACCTGCATTTACAATCCATAAGCAAAGCAAATCTGCCTCAGCAATCGCTCAATGGATCAAGGTAAATGGAAATACACAGAATATTTATTAAATGATGAAAAGTAATTTCTATTCAATTCTATTCATCTTTCTTTTGCGCATTTCTGAACTCACAATGAAAGTAATTACATGTGGAATGCCACTGTATAAAGAAATAAATATACATCTCTTGCTAGTTATTTTGCTGGCTCATTTAAGACAAATGGCTCATTCATAAATATGGTGTTTTGAATAGTTATCTACGCATTTAGGAGTCATTTGTCATCTACTAAGGGATATAGTCAAATCAATCTTTTTCCGTCTTAAATTTTCATAAGAAGATTTCAAACCATGCGTGGACCCAAGATTTTGCTTCTAGTCTATAACTTTCGCAAATGAAATGAACAGATTTTGTTAACAAACACCTCATTTGAGACTAGGTGAAGAAATATTCAGCTACTAATAAATTGTTGTTTAACTCGATTAATAAACTAGATTCCTAACTAACAGCAATTTGATACTACACAGTTTTCTTCGCAGAACGATTGCCAATGTTAACAAATTTGTTTCTAAAGTAGAACCGTGACAACATATTTGTTGATTTTTTAAATACACTAATTAACTCTTTAATTAAATACATCAAAGCACTGTTGTGATATATTATTGCTATTTATATTTTCTTAATTTTATTATAAGCCTGTAAATTGGTATATCCCGTTGGCTTTGGACATTAATACATAAAATGAAAAAAATAAAAACTACACCCACCTTCCTTCCCTAGGAACTCTCCAACTGAGCCACTTGGGCCTGCTTGGCCTGAAGGAATGAACGGAGCCCCATGTGACTCTTGAGCAGACACCATCCTGAAATTACACATCACACCAGTTAGGACTCCCTGATTCAAAGAGTTTATGCTAACTCTTAGTATGTGAACTACAAGAAAGAGAAGAATTTTCTAAGTGTTATTTGTGATCATAGATAACAAGCACAATTTGACTTCTTTCTAAAATATCAAAATATGAGCCCAATATACCTAAAGGAGTTTTGTGTCAAGATTTATTTAAAGATGTTTAATTTATCTGTTTATTAACTTGTATACTATATATCATACAATATTGTCAGTGAAAAAACAATACCACGTATTCGACTTTTCAATATTTTGTTTTGTTTTTAGATGTGTTGGCATCCCTGACACAGAGAGTATCATTTGATCGAGTGAGGAAAAGTATTTCAACAATTTTCATTAGTTAAAATGCGTTTCCCTCTCTTTCAAATGGTACCTCTAGGTCAGGGATGCAAACACATCTAAAAACAAAAACAAATATCAAAAAGTCAGTTATGTGGTATTGTTTCCTCACCAATGATATAAATATCAATAAATAAAAAAATGCTGAATCTAACTGAATGACATACAACATCATTCATTGTCATCTCAAAAGATTCTTTTGAGAAAACTTGTAAAACTTTCATCCTCACTCCTGAATAAAATGAATTTCTGAAAATTATCTAACACCACAGAAAACGGTTAAGAATATAATGCTGAGAATTCTTCTCAATGAACACAATGGTTTGGTTTTTATTTCTGTAATTATACATAATATTGTTTTATTAATATTTCACAGTTTCTGAATATTTTGGTCTCCTAAAAGTTTAATAGAAAAGAAACTTTCAGAATATTAGAAGAGCAAAAGTTTTTACACAGTAATTTTCAAAAAATTAATTTAGAGCCAATATTTGTTTAATAATTTGTCCTTTGAGCACTTCTGAAAATGTGTGTCAGTGTTGTGTTGGCATGTATGAGTTGTATCCAAAAATTAATAATTAATATTATATTTATTCACTTAAATTTGTACTTTAAATGAAAAATTTGAGTTAAGAAAATGAGTGTGTCTAACAAAATGAAATTCTTTCAATGGACTTTTGCTGTAGGTGGAAAATATTTAACTCTTCTCCTGCCTTTGGTTCTGCAGAAGTAACTTCAACTCCAATCATAGAGAAAGAAAAAAAAAGATGAATATTCTTTTATTGTTCACCTGTCATGTAAATTTCTTTCTGTTGGTTCAAGCTTCTTGTCAATATTTCCTATAAGTTGGAACCCAGGGCCTTGTGGATCTCTGCCTGTAAATTAATTATGTTGATAAAACATAATGATAAAGAAATACAGAACTCCAATTATCCTAAGCAAAGCCTGTGAAACATACACACACATCACAAAGCATACCACATAAACACATATTATCCTTTTAAATCTCGAAAAATTATATAACAAAGAAGTACATAGTATTTTTGCACAAAATTTGGTTTATATCACAATATATATGAAACAATACTTCAATGACTTCATTTGGTACTCATCATAAATATATTGGCTTACTGTCATTCCATTGCTGTTTGGTTGACCTTCTATAACATTCACAAGCTGTAGACTTTTTGTGATTTCATGAACCTAAAGATGGGAGGAAGAGTCTCCAAAACATTTTTGTTATTCCAATATTTTTACTAATAATTTTGTATATTTTTCCAACAGACACCTATTGTCCCCTTTAAACCAAAATTTGATTGATGAACTCTGGTGGATTTTTTTTATTCATTCTAAAAAATCCTGAACAATAATTTAAACATAGCCAAAAAATTTTCTTAAAAATAAAACTCCTGAGAGTAGATTTGGAGAAAAATGTTCTTGTCAAAATTTACTTTTTCCTCCTGGAGCAATCTACTATAAGAGAGAACAGGATGCTTCAAATACACTTACTGTCTAGTTCTTCGGTACACGGCCTACTAGGTCGGTCACCAAGGCTGGTTTCCAGCCGCTGCTGCTTCCTAGGAGGGCTGTGGCGACTTCGATCAACATTCGAAGGCAACCTATTCGGAAAAAAACAAGTCAAATGGGAAAGCTTCATAACTGTGTTAAGCCATGCAAGACTGTCAACTGACTCCTCCATACAAAAGTCACTGGAACATTACTGTAATTACAGTTGGTGTGCTATATTCAGGGTTGGTGAAACTTGACCCAGACCACAAAAAAAAAAACCTTAAAAGAACCCTTGAAGAGCCCATAAAAACTCTTTCAAACCTTTTCATGATTTTTAAAACTATTTTAAATAAATTATCAAAACTTATAATTTTATGTATCAAAATATTAATTAAAACTTCAAATTTAATCACAATGAACGCATACAAACAATAAACAACACAGGTATAAAATGAAGTAAACTTACAATAAAATACAAACGTCTATTTCATCACAACAAATACAAGGACTGCCAAACTTACTTCACAACTTTGCTACAAGTTACTTCATTACCCATACATAATTATAATAACGAAAATGTATGTTAGCTTTAATGATTATATGAATTTGAAATCTTAAAACTGGAGGGGGAGGGAGGAGCCTTGGACGCACGATAAATATACTTGGCAGTTCCTAGTGTATTTCAATTTGTCTGTCCAAATGATGAAAATCAGTGTTTTATATGAACCAAATTAGAAAAGTAATATTCTTCATTCTTCTATTCTTCACAGTTTAGGCAGCTACCTGTCCTGTCTTCACTGTCTTCTCCTCCCACTTTCTCCTCAGTCTTCCCACATCTGTTCCTTTCACTGCATAGTAGAAAGCGGCTTATGGAAGCCTGGTATCTTCTCTTCTTCCAATACGTTATATCTTTTTTGTCTCTATACTTTTGCATCCTAGTGTTTATTGTTTCCACTTTTAATTCTTTTCTTATGTTTTAATTTCAAAACCTTTCTTCTCTTGAACGCCCTTTAGTTTTGTCCAAAATTTCACTTGTCTGTAACCTTTCCACTCTTCTCTTTGTAAGTACCCTGCTTTCACAACCATAAAGCAGCATGGGAATTGCCAGTTTTGTATATTTCTATTTACATTTCTTGTCTGGTTTCAGTTTTTAGGATGTTGGGAATGGTTTCAAATACTGTTTGGAACCTTAAAAGTTTGTTTTCTGAGCCTTTGTCGTTCTGACTAACTTATTACCTTCTTTTATCCTTCTGATCACCCAAATATCACCTTTCATAGAGGAGAGTTGTTCTAAAATTTTGATATCAACGACTATTTGGGACCTATGAGGGACGTTCGATAAGTAACTTATTTCAATATAAAAAGCAATGTCTGAGATTTGTAACTTACTTATTTTTCGACATAATCCCCTCGAAGTTCAGCACACTTGACCCAACTTTTCTCCAGGTTTAGGATCCCTTCTTTAAAGTGATTTTCATCAAGACCTTCGAAATAGTCATTGACTATATGGATGGCTTTTTCAATGCTGACAAATTTTTGCCCAGCCAGGAAAGATTTTAATTTTGGAAACAAATGAGAGCCCGAGGGGGTCAATTCAGGTGAATAGGGCGGATGTGGAAGCAGTTGGAAACGAAGTTCAGAGCATTTTTGCTGGGCGATATGACTTGAATGTGCTGGGGCATTATCGTGATGGAACAACACTTTTTTTCTTGCCATTCCAGGACGTTTTTTCTGCGATAGCTGCCTTGAGTTGGTCCAGAAGTGATGCATACTATTTTCCAGTGATGGTTATTCCCTTTTCCAGGTAGTCTAAATGATGCAAAATAAAATGCACTCGGTCATTTGAGATACTTGTGGCCTCTGCTAACTCGC